>APFE030966826.1:0-27084 GCA_000404065.3 Pinus taeda
CCACCCTCTCAGTATTATTTTCAACAATATGAATGGCCTCAGGATGGAAATTCAATATGAGATAAGTCTACTGTCTCCTAAATCAGTAGAGGAGGCTTATGAGGTAGCACTGAAAGCTGAAGAAAAACTCATGAGGAAGCAGTCTTCCAGAGGGAGAGGTACTTTCCAAGGAAGGGGAAGTCAAGGTGGTAGAGGAAGATGTACAACACCTAAAGATGGAGCTAGCAGTAGCTCAACCCAGCATGCACCCACAGGAGGTGATGCAAGAGGTAGAGGGAGTTGTTCTAGAGGAAGAGGAGGCAGAGGAAGCGGTAGAGAAATAAGATGTTATAGATGTAACAAGCTGGGACATAGATCTTTTAAGTGCCCAGAGAATGTAGAAACAAATCAGAGGAATGAAATTGTTGCTCCAGTTGAGGGAGAAGCACTAGTGGCAGTAGTAGCAGAAGAAGAAAATATATCAGAAAGAGGAGAATCTTTGGTACTTAATAAAGTTCTACTTAAGCCAGCAAAGGAGGTGGTTGAACCATCACAAAGGAAGACTTTATTCAGGATAGTGTGTAAAGTTCAAGGGAAATGTTGCGAGATGATCATTGATAGTGGTAGCACTAACAATTTGGTCTCTAGAGAAGTAGTGGAGAAATTGAAGCTGAAGACAATGAAACATCCAACACCTTACAAGGTGTCATGGTTGCAAAAGGGACACCAATTATTAGTAAATGAACAGTGTGAAGTGGAATTTCAGGTGGGCAAGTATAAATACAAAATTGTTTGTGATGTGATGCCCATGGATGTGTGTCACATATTGCTTGGAAGACCTTGGCAATATGACAGAGGAGCCATACATGATGGGAAAGGAAACACCTACAAGTTTCGAAAGGATGGTGTCAATCATACGTTGCTACCTCTGCAAGAAGAAGAGGTACCATGACAGAAGACTGATCCAAAAACTCTGTTACATGGAAGAAAGGAATACTTGAAGCAAATTAAAGAAAATGAGGTAAATTTTGCTGTAGTTTGCAAGCCCAAGGTAATAATGACCTCTACTAAAGTTTCTGATTTAGTCATTGAAATTCAAGAAATGTTGGAGAAATATTGTGATATTATTGTTGATGACTTGCATAATGAATTACCACCCATTAGGAGAATCAATATTCATATAGATTTTATTCCTGGAGCAAGTTCGCCTAACAAATTAGCTTACAAAATGACTCCTACATAAAGTGAAGAAGTTATAAAGCTGGTACACAAATTGCTTGACAAGGAGCTGATCAGAGAAATCTTGAGTCCTTGCGTAGTACCAACAGTGCTGAGCCCAAAGAAATATGGACGATGGAGAATGTGTACAGATTCAAGAGGCAACAATAAAATCACAATCAGGTACATATTACCCTTACCTAGAATTGAATATTTAATGGATTGCTTGAGTGGAGAAAAATATTTTTCAAAACTAGATCTTAAAAGTGGGTATCATCAAATAAGGATAAGAGAAGGGGATGAGTAGAAAACTGCTTTTAAGACCAATGAGGGACTGTATGAGTGGAGAGTATTGCCTTTTGGGTTGTCAAAAGCACCAAGTACATTCATGAGACTCATGAATGAAGTTCTTAAAGAGTTCATTGGTAAGTTTGTAATACTATATCTGGATGATATATTAGTCTATAGCAGGTCTAAGGAGGAGCACGTGAGGCATTTAAATTATGTCTTACAAAGGCTGCAACAAGAAAAATTATTGCGGAATCTGAAGAAGGTTCATTCATGAAAAACGAGCTAGTATACTTGGGATTTGTTATTTCTACTGAAGGGCTGAAGATGGATCCAGAGAAGATCAAGGCAGTTATGGAGTGGCCTTCACCAAAGAGTGTTTTTGAGGTAAGGATTTTTCATGGTCTTGCTAGCTTTTATAGGAAATTCATTAATAATTTTAGTAATATTAATGCACCTATTATTGAGACCATAAAGAAGGACAAACAACCATTTAAATGGACTGCTGAAGCAGAGAAAAAATTTCAGTTGTTAAAAAAGAAAATCACTGAAAAGCCTATTTTGGTTCTGCCTGATTTTAAGAAACCTTTTCAAGTAAAGTGTGATGCCAGCACAGAAGAAATTGGAGGAGTTTTAACCCAAGAAGATATACCAATAGCTTATTTTAGTGGAAAGCTAAATGGTTCAAAAAAGA
Source organism: Pinus taeda (assembly GCA_000404065.3). Taxonomy (NCBI): domain Eukaryota; kingdom Viridiplantae; phylum Streptophyta; class Pinopsida; order Pinales; family Pinaceae; genus Pinus; species Pinus taeda. The sequence continues at coordinate 2,180 of APFE030966826.1, forward strand.
AGTATTCTTCTTACGATAAGGAGTTCTACGCAGTTATGCAGTCATTAAAACAATGGAGGCATTATTTAATGTCAAAAGACTTTATTCTTTATTCAAATAACCATGCATTACAATTTATAATGCAGCAGCCAAAACTCAATGAGAAACATGCTAAATGGGTACAATATCTACAAGGTTTCCATTTTGTTTTGAAGCATATAACTGGGCAGTCAAACAAAGTTGCAGATGCCTTAAGTAGGAGAAATGTATTACTTCAAGAGAGTCAAATCCAAGTGTTGGGTTTTGATTTCCTTAAGGAATTATATGAGACCGATTTAGATTTTAAAGAGGCATTTGAGGCTTGTAAAAATCATGTTTTGGTGGATAGGAGCAACTGGTTGGATTACTTCCTACAAGATGGACTGCTATTTAAGAAAAATCAGTTGTGCATACCAAATTTTTCAATGAGAGAGAATTTAATCAAAGAGAAACATAGTGGAGGACTTGCAGGACATTTTGGTGTAGAGAAGAATTTTGAATAGCTAAACAAATTTTATTTATGGCCAAAAATAATGTTAGGGTCCCACCCTAACCCCCTTATTTATGTAATGGGACCATGTCATAGTTAAGAGTCAATAAAGCCCATATTAATAATTGTTAGTGGTTAATCCGCAATTAATAAAGGAACCACAGTTAGTTGCAAATGGGCTGACGATATTAGTAATAAGCGGTATTGACTCGTGGTATTACTTGTAGGAGTCATATATATAGGATAGTAACTCCCTGCGAGGATCATCATGTCTTATCTTTGTAATCGAGCTTTGCTCTATTGGAGGTTGCCCCCTCGAAGAGGCAAGTGTACATTACTCTCTGAAATAATAAAGTCATCGCTATTCTGTGTTCTGGATATCTTTTCTTCGCATATTCGGTGTTCTCGGTCTCTTTTCTTCGCATATTCTGTATTTGGGGTATCATTTGCAGGTTAAGAAGGATAACAAATAAAATCTGAAGTGGAGAAGTATGTGAGAACTTGCAAAGTCTACCAATGTGCAAAAGGAAGGAGCCAAAACATAGGTTTGTATATCCCATTACCAATTCCAGATAGGCCTTTGGATATGGTAAGAATGGATTTTGTGGTGGGGTTACCAAAGACTCAAAGAGGTAATGATTCAATCTTTGTTGTAGTGGACACATTTTCAAAAATGGCACACATTATTCCATGTTATAAAACTAGTGATGCTTCTCACATTGCTAATTTGCATTTTAAGGAGATTGTATGATTGCATGGGTTTCCCAAAAGAATTGTCTGAGAGAGAGATTCCAAATTTGTTGGACATTTTTGGAGGAAACTATGGAAGAAGCTGGGAACTAAATCAAGTTTCAGTTCTGCATGTCATCCACAAACTAATGGACACACTGAAGTTGTGAATAGGAATTTAGGCAATCTTTTGAGGAGCCTTACTGCAGAACATCCAAAGCAATGGGATCAAGTATTAGCACAAGTTGAGTATGCATATAATGACTCACCAAATAGGAGCACAGGATAGAGTCCATTCCATATTGTTTATGGAATGCATCCAAGAGGAATATCTAAATTAAGAAATTTGGGAAAATAAGAGATGAGAAGTGAAAAGGGTGAAGACTTTGCTTCAGACATGTAGGCAATACATGAACAAGTGAAGCAACAACTGCAGGATAACAAAATCAAGCACAAAACTAGAGCAGACATGAGAAGAAGAGAGGTGAGCTTTGAAGTTGGGGATTTGGTTTTAGCACATCTCAAAAAGGAGATATTTCCAAAGAGGGGGTATAATAAATTGAAATTCAAGAAAATTGGACCATGCAAAGTATTGAGGAAATTCTCTACAAATGCTTATGAGATTGAGTTACCCCCTCATGTTGGAATATCACCAATTTTTAATGTGGCAGACTTATACAAGTATGAGAGTGGGACTGTAGATGACACAACACAAGATCAAGAGAACCAATAGATTGATTGGGTAAAACAATTACCCACAGCAAAGAATTTGCAGCGAGAAAGAATTCTGGATAGGAAGGTGTTTAAAAGGACAAGGGGATGAGAGTACTTCCAGTATTTGGTAAAATGGAAGGAACAACCAACTGCTGATGCTACTTGGGTTACAGAAGACATCCTACAAAAACTAGGCAGTTCTCTAGATGAACTCATGGACAGGAGCCCATGAAGAATTTTCCACTCACGACTCTGATGCAGGAGCATGTGACTTAGAGGGAAAAAGTATTCAAACATATTCCAAAATCCAGAAAAAATATACAGGCAGGGGAGTGGGGTCCTTTAGCCAGCAATTTCCATGTCTTTTAAGTTCAAGATAGGATAGAATTGAGAATAAAACATGCTAATTATATTACAGATGGATAAGCTATAATAAAGCTTTACACTTTAAATCATTCTATGTAAAGTATGATTTTGTAAAGGATAAGGCCTGAGAAGGCTTTATCAAGTATTTATAAATAAGAGACAACGGGACTCTCACAAGAGGGGGGCGGGAAGCATTATCCCTTGAAACCTTTTCTCTCTATTTATCTGAATTAATTGCCTTCTGCTAATTGAAAATTTGTATGCACGTATCAGCTAACTTTTTTTACTAGGAGTTGAGAAGTGATGAATTTGCCCTATTTTCCAGCATGATGCTTGATTGAAGCCTTTAGGATTGTTTTTTTTTTATTTTTGCGCATGCAGGCTTCCTAAGTTATTTTACAAAGTTCTGTGGACAACTCTATTCACACAGAGGATTCATGATATTTCTTTAAGCAAAATATTGTCCCGGACGTGAAACCTTATTAGATTGGTTCATGCCCATATCAGGTCCGGAATAATATCACATCAGAGAAATGCAAGTGGAGTAGAGAGCCTTTGGAACTGCCGAAGTGTGAAACTCCGACGTTTTGGAACCGCAACATTATAAAGCAGGCTGGAGAGAGGCGTCAGGTCCATGGAGATGATCTCATCGCAAACCTGGAGGTGGGAAGAACGAAGTGTCAATGCTTCAGAAATCGTCAATAGTGATTGTCAGTTATCACATCGGAAAAAAGGAAGAAGGAAGGGCATTAAACCTGTCGATAGTATATTGTATAAATTCCTCACTAAAAGCTATCGATAGTGTTTTGCATAATTATTTTAAAATTACAGTTCTCATAGGAGCAGAGCCCTGTTTGTCAATTAACAAGGGTTTTTGCAATTGGATGAAATCCATGAAGCTGTCAGTTTAATGACTGATACACCAATTGAGGCAGAGGGAGAAATTGGGGCTGATATTGAGGAAATTGGTACCAGATTTGAGAGGTTATCCATATCGCCTGCACCCAGGCCATCATCCTTCCCTACCATATTTTTCATATCTCACCTCACTCCTCAAGTTTTTTTCTCTTTTGGCTTCAGAAAGGCCTAAAGTTCAGTTCTTAAGCTATCAACTATTGTTTCTTTTTCTTCAAGTTCCAAATGCATTTTAGGATCAACGTGATTTCCATACCCACGAAATCTCTCTCCTATTCTAATAGATAGAGAATTCGAACTACTCTTGGTTTCTCTGGTGAAATCCTATCGTTCTAGGGGAGATTGAGAGAGAATAAATTTGTAGGTCTCTTCCATTTATCATTTGTATTATTAGTGTACAAAATATCTTTTGGAATATCTAATTATTACTTGTCTCTAGTTGTGATTCTTTCTACGTAAGAAGTAAGTTCTTATTTTATAAGAGTTGGCTATATTTAATTGTTCGTAGTTTGATGTGTGGTTGAGAGATTTCTTCAACCAACAAATTGTGTGTCCAAAATAGTCTCCCTGTCTTGAAACAACACTTTGTATATGTGTAATCTTATTTTAATGAATAGAATACATATATTGTGCATATTGATATTTTAAATTGATATGAGAGCCCTCAGTGCTCTGGGGGCTCCTGGGCTGAGGGAAATAATAGAGTATATTTTTATTGATTTTAGTTTTTTGTTTGTCCATCATAAAGGATTCATAGCTCCATTTGAGATGTTGACCTAAGTAGGAGGTCCACCGCACCATGCCCGTAGAGGCAAGGAAAGACCCTCACAGACTTCCTTAGTCCTATGGCACGTCTGTAACGACAATCACAAGGACTTGGATAAGTTGTTAAAGAAAGATTCAAGCCTCGTAAATGCTAGGATTATGATAACAGGACTCCCCTTCATGTGGCGGCTCTCTACAGGTGCTTCGAAGTGGCCTAATGCCTTCTTCACCATAACGCCGATGTTAATGTTCAAGAATGCTGGAAGAACTCGCCACTTGCAGATGCAGAGGGCGCTAATTAGCAGGCTATGATTGAACTTCTAAAAAAAAAGGCATGGTGCAGAATCTTTGGGAAATCATGGTAGTTGATTGGAGGCCAAGCAAGTTACACCAACCCTGCCACATAAATGTGATTGGGAAATCGACCCCAACAATATGGCCTTCTCAAATTTTACTCCCATTGGAAAGGGTTGTTTTGGAGAAATGCTAAAAGCAAAATGGTGGTACGCGAGTTGCAGTGAAGAGAATTTTACCTACTCTTTCAGATGATAAAATGGTGGTATAGGACTTCAAAAATGAGGTTGAATTACTAGTGAAGTTGCGGCATCCTAATATTGTCAGTTTCTTGGTGCAGTCGCAAAGAAACCACCTTTGATGCTGATAAATAAGTTCCTTCATGGGGGGACCTACATCAGTTTCTTAAAGAGAAAGGAGCTTTGCCTACTGGGACAACTATTAACTTTGCTCTCCATATAGAAAGGGGAATGGCTTATCTCCACAATGGAGCAAATGTTATTATTCACCTGGAGCTGAAGCCTAGAAATGTATTGATTGTCAACACATACCTTTTGAAGGTTGGAGATTTTGGTTTGAGAAAACTCTTAAAAGTTAAAGATGCACATGATATGTAAAAATTGACTGGAGAAACTGGAAATCTAGGTACCAAACATCTTTACTAGTATTTTCACATTTGGCATAAGATAAAAATAAGTGATGTCAAGGATACTCACTACTTTCTTGAGCATAGTTAGAATTTTTAAATTCTTTCAATCAGCATTCTCTTTCAAAGTGGTCAAGTAAAATTGAACATTTTTCTTATCAAATCTACCTCTACCTCTTCCTCTCAAATTACCTCTTCTTATTGATCCACTTCTTCCTCTACCTCTTGAAGGATTTTGGTTTTGCCATATACCTTGGCCTTGATTTCTTTTGGCACTATTGTTGCTTGCATCTTCATTGTTAGTAATTTGTCATTTGGAGGAAAACGTTTTATCTACAACTTCAAGAGTGTCCTTCAATCTTTCTTCATGAGGCATGACGGATCAAACCTATTGATAAAACATTAGTTTCGTCAAATTCTTACTTTATTCTATGATTATGGCTACATGATTCCATCTAGGTGTTAAACATGTCAATACCTTTTTAATTAAAACAACATTACTTACAGTTCCTCGAAGTATAGCCATTTTATTGAGGACCCCTTTCACTCTCACACAATAGTCACTAATACTTTCAGCTTCTTGGGTAGTAAAATTATATAACTCTCACTTCAATGTGTGAAGCCTGACCACCTTAACTTGATCACTGCCTTGGTAAGCTTAGTCTACAGTGTGCCAGCATATTTGGGAGTTGTTTCTCATGATATTCTTGGAAATGAGGTCTTATCATGAGCTATGTCAATGTGGAACAAAGCTTGAACATTCTTCTTCCTTTCTCCATTCCAATGAGTTTGGCTCCTCATAAAGCCATTCAAAAATATCCCACAGATATGTTCCAATAAAAAAGGTAAGCATCTTAATGCACCAATAATCATAATGTTTCTTGGTTACAATTAGACATGATTAACTTTGGCGAAATACCAACAATAAAAATTTAACCCCAAACAATTTTACATGCTCCTACCGCTTGTAGAATATGAAATGGCTTCTTGTAGAATATGAAATGGCTTATTTAAGCACGCTGATAAACCAAGATAATTATGAATAAAACAACATATAAAAAACAATGAACAAATCAAACACACCCACTGCCTTACCTCAAACCACATGTAAATGTCATATTAAATCAAAGCCATTAACAACATTGTTATATAGTAGACTTCTTCCTAATATTATTATCAATCCACTCACTAACAAATCTACCCATGTAAGAAATCTACAACAACGATTCCGAATACTTTAAAGAATCTAAAAAATGAAACTTTATATGTCCACGATTACCTCCAGCCATTGATAACGCTCTTGCTGCAAACCAGAGTCCACTTGCTTCTTCTCTGAAGCAACACTCCACCTTCAATCCAAGCAAAAAGAAAAATCACAGAAAGTCTGAAGGCACTTCCAAGCTATGCTCTCTCATCTAGATGGCGTAAACAACTGAAGGGGATTGAGATGCTAGCTTGGGGACCAAACATATGAATTTATAGCCAAGCTTCCATCAAGCTTCTAATGGCTATGTGTCAGGTGTTCCATAGATCAAGGTAGAGAATTCTGGATGGAGTAATGTACCACTTCAAAAGCTCCAGCCAGAAAATTAATTAACTGCAGTTGATTTCCTTAATTTAAGGAAATTACTGCAGTTGGTTTCCAAAAATTAAGGAAGGACTGTTGTTTAGTTCCACAATTGTAGGTTACAGTTGGAAAACTTAATGGAGCTTAACATTCTCCCACTTGGTCCATACTTCCAAACTTAATGTCTCAACTTAAAAACCATTGATAATTTGTATTAAGTAATAGATACATGAATCATGGCGATAAGTCCTCTAATGACGAGTATTATCTTCCATATATTACTATGTATTTATTCTTATTATAATTTATGTGGAAACAATTTCTTAATGAATAAACCTTATGTTTATTCTTCGTCCTTCTTAAATGAATTTTCTCAAATCAACTTAAAGTGCACATAAATATGAGAAAAAACATCACAATAATTAAGAATTTCATTAAAATAATATTGTCCATACAATGAGAAACTACATAATGGAACCAAGTCCTATATTCATTACATGATCCTTGAATTTAAATGGTGGCATGCCCTAGGTCAAAGGATTAACGATCATCAATTCAGTGCTGACGTGCTCAATGACCACTCTCTTTTCTTTAACATGTTCCCTTTTAGCTAAATACTTAATGTCGATGTGTTTATTTCGACTCCCACTTTTGTTGTTTTAAGCCATAAAAACAGCAGCTAAATTATCACGATATATTCTTAATGGCTTAGAGATAGTATCCATAATTCTAAGCCCAGAAATGAAACTCTTAAGCCATACACCATGTAAAGTAGCCTCAAAACAGGAGATGAACTCGCGATCATTTTCAGCTCCAATGTTGTAGTCAGATTCTTGTAGATACACAACATAATCACTAGGAATTTCTGATTTGTTTTGTCTAGTAGATCTTCTTAATTTTGTACCATCATCTTCCTGAGAAGTATGTGGTTCAACTTGTTGTTCAAAAGTTCTTGGCAACTATTGAACTCCTTGATCTACTGGAATATCGTCGGCAGCTTGTGGAACTTCAACGATTTGTTGTTCAACACCAGTTTGTACTTGAGGGGTGCTATGAACAATAATCAATCTATCACTTGAAGTGGAAGGTTGAGATTCTGAACGATCCTTCTCAGAAACTATGTTTCTGGTTTGATCGCTCCCACTGATCAAGTCATTTTCAAGAAACTTCACATTTCTTGATTCCACAATCCTAGTGCTGTGAGATGGACAATAAAATTCATAACCTTTATACCTTTCAACATATCCAATGAAATACCCACTAATGGTCCTTGGGTCCAACTTCTTCTCTTGTGGATTATAAATTCTCACTTGAGATGGGCATCCCAAACACACATATCTCGCAAACTCGGTTTCCAACCTTTCCATAATTCAAATGGCGTTTTAAGAATTGCCTTGGTTGGAACTCATTTTAATATATACACTCCCGTCTTAAGTGCTTCAGTCCACAAGGATTTAGGAAGATTAAAGCTCCTAAGCATACTCCGCACCATGTCCAATAATGTTCGATTTCTTCTTTCTGCTACACCATATTGGTCGGGTGAACGAGGCATGGTGTATTGGGAAACAATCCCATGCTCTTGAAGAAATATAGAAAATTTGAGGCTTAATAAAATTTCATGTTTTACCAATGTAAATCATGCTTCAAAATTGAATCTAATGACATAAAAATTGCCTTTGGGCTAAATTTTTAATTCAAGCAGATTCAATTATTCATTGTTTTTGAACTTTATGATAAAACTACTAATTCATAACTCCTGTGGGTAAGTTATGAAATTTTATCCTAATTAATTACATAAATATAATAAAAATTCCTGTGGGATAAAATTTATTATATTTAGTCTAATTAATTACAATTTAATGTCTAAATAATCTTTATGTGATCTAACCAATCTAAATATATAATTTTATTTAATTAAAGATGTTGTGGCTATTCTCTAATTAATTAAAATTATATGGATCACTAAACATTATTCTTTATTTTAAAATGTCAATTTGCAGTCAGCATTACCGTAAATGACTGCAAATCGATTCTTCAATTCATAACTGAAAACCCGGAGATTGACTGAAGCAGCATTGATCTACTTTGCACTTGCATAGCAAATGCAATTCGAAGGCTAGCTAGCTTGACTTCAGGCTCTGTCCTTAAGTTTATAAAACAAACAAAAATAGACCAGCAAACAATCTATTTTTCTCATAAGATAAATAAAATTAAAACTAAAGCACTCCTTTACGCAAATTAAATATGAGCACAGTTTAGTAATTTAATGACTCGCGAAAAGAAAAGAACAGAAAATGTAGGAAAGAGTTGGGCTGGAAAGAACGAACCCTTCGAAAGGTCGGTCCTGATTGAAAGGTTTTGAAAGGTTAACTTATATAAGGGTTGCTCTTGACTAAAAGGTTAGCCTCTAAGTCTGAAAGTGTTCAACTTGTACATCAACCAACAAACCAACCAAAACCACCATTTTATGCCATACTTATAAAGACAATGCCCCACATAACACAGCTCCCATGAACCCACACATAATAAATTTTCTAAGCCGAAAAGCCTCAAAGAGCTTGCACCATATAAACTAACAAAGCACAAAATTCAGCCCAATGATACATAAACAAACCTAAAATACATAATAATGTATGTATTAACTTTTAAGTACTCCGTCATGTCAATTATTTCAATTTGACATCTCTCAAAACTACAGAGAGATAAATATGTGCTCCTCTCCATTAATTATAAAACTTAACATATATAAGTCATTATGTATTGAAGGTTGTTTGTTCATTCTTATTTTGGCTTGAGTCTTGTTGCACCTCTACCTGCTGTGGATCTGTATAGTATGACCCTTAGTACCTTACAGGTCCACATAACCCATGCCTTGCAGATCCACATGGATGATGCCTTCCATGACATGCAAGAAACCAGTAAAATGAAATATTAAATTATTTCTATGATATCATGCATTTTTCTTCCTGCCCCTCCTTATTTGGAACATGACAATTGGATGTCTTCAACAACAAAGCTACTACATAGCATGTGAGATTAGCTTCAGTGAAGGATGAAAACGAGCAATTCTTGAAGGCAACATTACAAATAAAATACCCCATACCATTTATAACACTAACATATGGCAAAATATTCATGCTGAATGGGATTAAATGATTATAACAAACTAACCAAACTCAATTTACTGTCTAACTAATGTCAGAGTCATTAATGAGACAGACTACATCAATTACGTTAACACAAGAACATACAAGAGACAGGCATAATTTAATGAATAATAGATGAATGAATTTTCTAGTCTACTCAGAGCTATCTCAATGGAAATGGTACATAATGATTGATCCATTGCATCAAGAAAAATAGATAGCATAAAGAAAACACTATGGACAATTGCCGAGATACTAATTAGACTCTCAATGCATGTTAGCAATGGAAACATTTCATTTAGCAGCCCACCATATCTTATTTCCTAATGCACTTGCTTTCAAACCCTATGAAGCAATTTGTAATACATGGTTCCTTTTAGTTCTACTCTCTTGGCTTTCACCCAGTGGTCCTGCTTGGGGCGGTTCCCTGAAATGGAAACCCACAATGTCGGGACCCAGGGGATTACCAATACTGGGAACCTCATTGTCATGTGCAGCCTCGCACATCAGCGCCTTGCTTACCTGGCACAAGCCTGCCCAATTCGTTATCAAACTAATCTTGGGTGGATGGCTTTGAAAACTTGTTACTTGTTGGCTTTTAATTCGTGACGCGTTGAACGTTACTTGCTTCGTTACTTGAAAATGAATGATCGTTTGTTACTGCTTGGCTGATTATATTATTGCTTGCTTATCATTATGGCTGTGGAGGGCTCATAAATAGATTCTTTCCACTGCGTTAAAGAAAACACAAATAACAAGATTACAATTGTACAACTTTTTGATACTCAACTACTGCTTTTGAAATATTTAGTAAATTTTCATTTTATAATTTTATAATATTATAATTTTGGGTGGAGCTCGGTCGTCTCTTATTTCATCAATAACTTGACTAGTTGCTCCACGAATATAAACAATGGCTTATAATCACTAACTTTGTTTCCATTTTTTTTATGGGATATTACCCATATAAAATAATTCATATGGTTATTTGGGTATATATATGCATTAAAAATAACCTTTTAATTATTGGTTGAACCATTTTTTTTTATGAGATATTTATAATGAATATGAATTATTTTATAAGGGTTTGATTTATAACGAATATGTTATATATGAAGTTGGTTATGTAATTTAATACATTTGGTAAAAATGGGGTATTCATATACTACATATACATGTTGTTATCACTTAAGAATTCAGTCCTTTTTTGCCAAAGGAATTTATATTTGGAAAATTTAAAGAATACATACCATTTTGGCAAAGTAAAAGATTGTGATGAAAGTAATTAAAAAATGTGTATATATATTTTTTATTATAGATATATATTTATAAACTTAAGGACGGAGCATGAAGTCAAGCGAGCTAGCCTTCGAAGTTCATTTGCCATGCAAGTGCAAAGTAGATCAATGTTGCTTAAGTCAATCTCCAGGCTTTTTTTATAAATTGAACAATCGTTTGGGAGTCATTTACGTTATATGGAGTTTACTTAAAATGTCAATTTGACTTACTCTTTTCAGTAAACATTATTTTTACTCGTTAAATTGTTGTCTATATAACGTCTTGTGATCTATATAATTTTATTTAATTAAGAATTGCCACATCATCTTTAATTAAATAAAATTATATATTTTGATTGGTTAGATCACATAAAGATTATTTAGACATTAACTTGTAATTAATTAGAATAAATATAATAAATTTTATCTGAGAGGAATTTTTATTATATTTATGTAATTAATTAGGATAAAATTTCATAACCTACCCACACGAGTTATGAATGAATAGTTTTATCATAAAGTTCAAAACAATGAATAATTGAATCTCCTTGAATTAAAAATTTAGCCCACATGCAACTTTTATGTCATTAGATTCAATTTTGAGCATGATTTACATTGGTAAAACATGAAATTTTATTAAGCCTCAAATTTTAACATAAGCATGTGATTTTTAATTTTGATGCAGTAATACAACCTGTAAATTTCTCTGAAATTCGTTGTGACATTCCCGAACTTAAGGGAGATAACTCTAAGGTTTGGAAGGAGAGGATTCTCCTTCATTTGGGGTGGATGGACATAGATTATGCTATTAGGAAAGATGAACCACCGGCACTCACTAATACCAACACTACAGCAGACATCACGCTTTATGAACGATGGGAGCGATCCAATTGTCTAAGCATGATGTTTATCAAGACTAAAATTTCAGCTGGAATTCGTGGTTCCGTTGATCAGCATGAAAAGGTCAGAGACTTGTTGAAGGCCATTGACGATCAATTCGTCACTTCGGACAAGGCACTAACAAGCACCCTAATCATGAAGTTCGCATCCCTAAGGCTCACCAGTGTGAAAGGTGTGCGCGAGCACATCATGCACATGAGGGACACTGTGCCTCAATTGAACAAACTCGAGGTTGATATATCGGAGTCTTTCCTAGTGCACTACATCTTGAACACCCTTCCACACCAATATGGACATTTTAAAATCTCATACAACACACATAAAGACAAATGGTGAATCAATGAACTCATGACCATGTGTCTTCAAGAGGAAGAGCGACTCATGATGGAACTGGGAGAGAGTGCAATGGTGAAAACACGTGGAAAGGGAAAATCTCAAGCCAATCGGAAAGGGAAAGGTAAAGTACCTCCCCAAGCCAGTATCAAGAAGGATTCCAAGTGTTTCTTCTGTAAGAATAAGGGACACATGAAGAAGGAATGCGCCAAATTTAAGAAATGGCTTGCACACAAAGGTAATTTGATCTCATTTGTTTGTTATGAATCTAATATGGTTAATGTTAATATTAACACATGGTGGATTGATTCTCGATCAACAATACACATTTCGAATTCCTTGCAGGGTTTGCAAAACCTAAGGAAACCAGTGGGAAGTGAGCAAAGCATCTTATCAGGAAACAAGATGGGCTCACATGTGGAAGCTATAGGAACATGTTATTTAACTTTAAGTAGTGGCTTTGTTTTAGAATTAGAAAAGACCTTTTATGTTCCAAGCTTTTCTAGAAGCTTGATTTCAGTTTCAAAGCTTCTACTTTTTGGATATTCCTTAAACTTTTCAGAAAAATATTTCAGTCTATTTTATAAATATGATTATGTTGGGAATGGTATCTTGTCTAATGATCTTTACTGCATTAATTTACAAAACAATGCTACTTATGATTCAATGCATGTTCACACTGGCACTAAAAGATGTGTTATTAAAGAAGATTCCTCTAAATTATGGCACCAGAGACTACGTCATATCTCCATAGAAAGAATTAAAAGATTGGTAAATGAAGGGGTACTTAATACTCTGGATTTTACTGATTTTGATACTTGTGTGGACTGCATAAAGGGAAAGCAGACCAACAAGTCAAAGAAAGGTGCCAATAGGAGTTTGGACATATTAGAAATCATACATACTGATATATGTAGTCCAGACATGGACTCACATGGTCACAGATACTTCATCTCCTTTATAGATGATTACTCACGATATATGTATCTCTACATGCTTCATAAAAAGAGCGAAGCATTAGATGCCTTTAAGATATTTAAGCCTGAAGTAGAGAAACAATGCGGCAAGCAAATTAAGATCGTGAGATGAGATAGAGGTGGAGAGTATTATGGTAGATACACAAAAGATGGAAAAGCACCTCGGCCATTTGCTAAATCTCTTCAAGAGCATGGGATTGTTGCCCAATACACCATGGCTAGTTCACCCGACCAGAATGGTGTAGCAGAAAGAAGAAATCCAACATTATTGGACATGGTACGGAGTATGCTTAGCAGCTCCAATCTTCCTAAATCCTTGTGGACTAAACCACTTAAGACGACAGTGTATATATTAAACTGACTTCCAACCAAGGCAATTCCTAAAATGCCATTTGAATTATGGAAAGGTTGGAAACCGAGTTTGCGACATATGCGCGTTTGGGGATGCCCGTCTGAAGTGAGAATTTATAATCCACAAGAGAAGAAGCTAGACCCAAGGACCATTAGTGGGTATTTCATTGGATATGCTAAAAGGTCTAAAGGTTATATATTTTATTGTCCATCTCACAACACTAGGATTGTGGAATCAAGAAATGCGAAGTTTCTTGAAAATGACTTGATCAGTGGGAGCGATCAAACCAGAAACATAGTTTCTGAGAAGGATCATTTAGAATCTCAACCTTCCACTTCAAGTGATACATTGATTATTGTTCATAGCAACCCTCAAGTACAAACTGTTGTTGAACAACCAATCGTTGAAGTTCCACAAGCTGCTGACAATATTCTAGTAGATCAAGGAGTTCAAGAGTTGCCAAGAACTTTTGAACAACAAGTTGAACCACATGCTTCTCACGAAGATGATGGTACAACATTAAGAAGATCTACTAGAACAAAGAGATCAACAATTCCTAGTGATTATGTTGTGTATCTACAAGAATCTGACTTCAACATTGGAGCCGAAAATGATCCCGAGTCATTTTCACAAGCCATGAGTTGCAAAGAATCAGAATTATGGTACGATGCAATGAAGGAAGAGATGAATTCCATAAAGAGTAACGAAGTCTCGGATCTTGTTGAGTTGCCTAATGGTGCAAAAACCAGTGGATGTAAATGGGTCTTTAAGACAAAGAAAGACTCATTAGGCAACATTGAGAGATACAAGGCAAGACTTGTTGCTAAGGGATTCACTCAGAAAGAAGGAATCAACTACACGGAGACTTTTTCTCGTGTATCTAGGAAAGATTCCTTGAGCATTATTATGGCATTAGTAGCCCATTTTGACTTAGAGTTGCAAAAAATGGATGTGAAAACGGCTTTTCTCAATGGAGATCTAGAGGACGAGGTTTACATGAAACAACGTGAAGGATTCAACTCTAGTGATGGTGAGCAATTGGTTTGCAAGCTCAAGAAGTCATTATATGGTTTAAAACAAGCATCCCGCCAATGGTATTTGAAATTCCATAATGTAATTTCTTCTTTCGGTTTCGTAGAAAACTTTATGGATCAATGTATATACCTAAAAGTTAGTGGGAGTAAAATTTGTTTTCTTGTTTTATATGTGGATGACATTTTGCTAGCAACCAATGATAAGGGTTTGCTACATGATGTGAAACAATTCCTCTCTAAAATTTTTGATATGAAGGATATGGGTGAGGCATCTTATGTCATTGGCATTAAGATCCATAGATACATATTTCGAGGCATCTTGGGTCTGTCACAGGAAACCTATATTAATAAAATTTTAGAGAGATTTCGGATGAAGAATTGTTCACCAAGTGTAGCTCCCATTGTGAAGGGTGATAGGTTCAATTTGAACCAATGCCCGAAGAACGACTTTGAAAGGGAACAAATGAAGAACATTCCATATGCTTCTGCTGTCGGAAGCCTAATGTATGCTCAATTCTGCACAAGGCCTCACATTGCATTTGTTGTGGGAATGTTGGGATGATATTAGAGTGATCCAAGTTTAGACCACTCGAGAGCTACAAAGAAAGTAATGAGGTACCTTCAAGGAACCAAAGACTACATGCTTATGTATAGACGGACGGACAACTTGGAAGTAATTGGCTACTCAGATTCTGACTTTGCTGGATGTGTTGATTCACACAAATCAACATCAGGTTACATTTTTATGATGGCCGGTGGAGCTGTATCATGGAGTAGTGGCAAGAAAACCTTGATTGCCACTTCCGCTATGGAAGCCGAGTTCGTCTCCTGTTTTGAGGCTACTTTACATGGTGTATGGCTTAAGAGTTTCATTTCTAGGCTTAGAATTATGGATTCTATCTCTAAGCCATTGAGAATATATTGTGATAATTCAGTTGTTGTATTTATGGCTAAAAATAACAAAAGTGGGAGTCGAGATAAACACATCGACATTAAGTATTTAGCTATAAGGGAACGTGTTAAAGAAAAGAAAGTGGTCATTGAGCACGTGAGCACTGAATTGATGATCGTTGATCCTTTGACTAAGGGCATGCCACCATTTAAATTCAAGGATCATGTAATGAATATGGGACTTGGTTCCATTATGTAGTTTCTCATTGTATGGACAATGTTATTTTAATGAAATTCTTAATTATTGTGATTTTTTTCCTCATATTTATGTGCACCTTAAGTTGATTTGAGAAAATTCATTTAAGAAGGACCAAGAATAAACATAAGGTTTATTCATTAAGAAATTGTTGCCCAATAAATTATAATAAGAATAAATACATAGTAATACATGGAAGATAATACTCGTCATTAGAGGAATTATCGCCATGATTCATGTATCTATTACTTAATACAGATTATCAATGGTTTTTAAGTTGAGACATTAAGTTTGGAAGTATGGACCAAGTGGGAGGATGTTAAGATCCATTAAGTTTTCCAACTGCAACCTACAGTTATGGAACTAAACTGTAGTCTTTCCTTAATTTTTGGAAACCAACTGCAGTAATTTCCTTAAATTAAGGAAATCAACTGCAGTTAATTAATTTTTTGGTTGGAGCTTCTGAAGTGGTCCATTATTCCATCTCGAGTTCTCTACCTTGATCTGTGGAACACCTGACACATAGCCATTAGAAGCTTGATGGAAGTTTGGCTATAAATTCATCTATTTGGTCCCCAAGCTTGCATCTCAATCCCCTTCACTTGTTTACACCATCTAGCTGAGAGAGCATAGCTTGGAATTGCCTTCAGATTTTTCTGTGATTTTTCTTTTTGCTTGGATTGAAGCTGGAGTGTTGTTTCAGTGAAGAAACAAGTGGATTGTGGTTTGCAGCAAGAGCGTTATCAATGGCTCGAGGTAATCATGGACATCTAAAGTTTCATTTTTAGATTCTTTAAAGTATTAAGAATCGTTGTTGTAGATTTTTCTTACATTGGTATGAGAGCAAATTTTCAAAGGAATCAATCGTGCTTAAGCGACGGTTTCTTGCATAATCTGCACTCCTAGAGGACACATGCATCTATAGGCCATTCGAATTCATGTTTCAAATCATCCACACTAAGATGAGTAGATAAAATTTGACGAGAAACAGTCATCCAATTCAGGGTTGGAATTTCCAAAATTTTTTAATCGTTATTTTGACGTTTTCACTGTAAAGCCAAAATACATAAATATATTCTTGAAAGGGATATTTTTTGTTCCTTCCTTGGAAAGACAAACCAAAACCTTGTACCACCCGAAATATCGAGGTGAACGAGTGTACATGCGAAGTGAAGACGAGGTTAAAGAGGGAAGTTGGCCGCTTCACAAACATAGCCATCCAGCCTTGATCCATTCTCTCCAATTTAACCTATTTTTTAACACAATTCATTGGCTAAATCCCACCTAGTTATTCTCGTTCAATTTCGAGAGTTCCCCAAATCCATCCCTCGCCCAATCTACAGAAGAGCCCGCAAGGGTTTATAACAACCAACACGATCTGCTTTGACACCAATGTAAGAAATCGTGATTCTCAATACTTTAAAGAATCTAAAAAATGAAACTTTAGATGGATTGCCTCCAGCCATTAATAACGCTCTTGCTGCAAACCACACTCCACTTGCTTCTTCTCTCAACATCACTCCACCTTCAATCCAAGCAAAAAGAAAAATCACAGAAAGTGCACTACAAAGCTATGGTCTCTGAGCTAGATGGTGTAAACAACTGAATGGGATTGAGATGCTAGCTTGGTCACCAAAGAGATGAATTTATAGCCAATCTTCCATCAAACTTCTAATGGCTATGTGTAAGATCAAGGTAGAGAACTTGAGATGGTGTAATGGACCACTTCATTCCAACGAGAAAATTAATTAACTAATTTCCTTAATTTAAGGAAATTACTGCATTTGGTTTCCAAAAATTAAGGAAAGATTGCAGTTTAGTTCCATAACTGTAGGTAAAAATTAATGGAGCTTAACAACCCACACTTCCAATCACCACCCTAATAATATGCTGCCCTAATTTTGCAAAGAAAACACAAAATCTGCTTACTTATTTGTGACAAATTACATGACATGATTAACCATTATCCCCAGCACAACCTCTAGTGAGCTGCTCAAGCTTGCTAGTGATACACTCTGCAAAGCCTCAATGTTTATTTCATTATATGCATGATAATGTGTCATTGAAGTTTCCACTTTCCTTCTAAGGTTACTATTGGTTGTTGCTACTTTTATTGCATCTATCTTTTTCCCTAATTGCCCTAGAAAATAATTCCACTTCCCATGAGACCTTTGGCCTTTTATTTCTGGCTAGAATGAGATCTTTTGCTCATAATATTTCCTGCACATTTTTTAGTTCATATTACACACTCATGCATAACCCCATTTATAACCTCTAATGATTCTTTCATTGACTATCTCTGTTTAGTTAAATGGAATGTAAGTCACTATCTACAAAATCTGCATTGCTAGCGTCTTGAGGTGCACTTATAGCCCCATTCGAATGTATTGACTCAAATGACTGTCTAAGAAATAGTTATGCTTCCTACCGTCTTTCTCGTACCTCACCTCTTTCCTTAAGTTGTTGGCTGCTTTGGTTTTCAAAAGGCCCTCAATTGCAACATCATTTTTAAAATAATAATGCCAGCTAACGTTTCGCCTTCCAATGAAATATGCGGTCGAGCAAACATGGTTCGATGGCGTGCAAAAATGAACAATGTGGCCTGTATATTGTCTGAGGTGTCAGTATATTTAAATATAATGTATGTCAACCCCATGACCATTGGTTCTTTCATATGGGAATGGACCTATGAACACATTCTAATATCCTTTTCCTCTCCTTTTTCAAACTGAGCAAATATTTATCACACATTTGTTGGCAGTGAATGTAATCAGCAATTTATATAATAATTCCATTTCCTTTCTGACCCGATGATGAAGAAGGCCTTTGGTGGTAGCGCTCCTTAGCTTGAGTCTTCGTAAAGCATATGATATAAAAAGAGAAGGTCATTTTAGTTATATACACCCATCTTAATTACAACGAATAGTGTGCAGAAGGACCAAGAGGCTATTGAAGGGCACTTTTGTAATAATGTTTTTAAGTCTTTTTAAAATAACAAAAACAGTCTTTTATGAATTCCATCTTTAAGAATGGTAACTTTAATAACCAGAACTTTAATTTTTTTCCAACCTTTATAAATAAAGTTTAATCTTTTTCTTTAAAAAGGGGGAGAAATTAGTTTTACTAATATAACTGGGATCTTTAATAACAAGAAGGTTGAGAAAAGTACACAAAATAGTTTTTAATTTTCAACAATGCTAGGAGAGCCAATGTAAGATACACAAAATAGTTTTTAATTTTCAACAATGTTAGGGGCCAATGCATGAAATTCTTTGTGATAAGCTCACTTCTGGTTCAATTTTATATTGTTTAATTTTATGAAAGGTGAGGAAGTGCATTTTTCAATGCGAATTAGGGAGACAATTTTGCTTTGGAGGAAGCTTATGATGGAGATGTAATGGGGCACTTATATAGATGCATTTGAGGATAGGAGGACACCCTCAATGGCTTATATAATTTTTGAAGAGTTGATGTGCTATAATAATATATAGAAAAGATAAGGAGATCAAACAAGTTAAAGTGATCAATTTGCAATTAATAAACAATTATTTAGTTAATATGACTACATATATGAGTATGCTATTAATATAAATATCATACTATGCTAACAATTGTATATTAAATTATATTAAAAGGTAAATTAAAGATAAATAATTAGATAGCCCTTAAAGGGCCACTCAATTGGCAATGGTTATTGAAACGAAGTTATATTCTATTAATATAAATATCATAATATTTAAAAAATTTATATTAAATTATATTAAAATGTAAATTAAATATAAGTAATTATATGAGGAGGATAGTTGGTCAAATGCCTCTCATTCATCTTTTGTGTGCTAAAATGGATCTATGTGTAGGCCTAAAGTTTATAGAATCTACCGTGTGATACTAAAATGGCTTAGCTGCTCGATTCCTTTACTCACCAAATAGATATATATATGTAATAATAATAACATTTTTAGAAATAAATTAGTCTAAGTTTATTTTAAATTTAAATTTATTAAATAATAAAAAAATTAATTTTTTATATAAAAATAATATAAGATATACAAATGGTGTTATTCAAGAATTACATATTAAATTAATTTAAAATAAATTTAGGTTAATATTCAATTTAATATTAAGTTGGAAAAGGGAAGATTTTTTTTTACTATGCCAAGATTTGAAGAATTTTAGACATGTAGGGTGTAAAAAGATTTGGGGAATTTCTAGATCTTTGTGAAACCAATCTCACCTTAATCCTTTTGTTAGCAATTTTTGAACTTACACCTTGTTTTATGGCTTGTGAAAATGCTCATTAGTGAAGAGGGATACCTTCACTATTAGAATCTCCTTAGTGAATACAACATTACCAATGAAGTCATGATTTACATTGTAGAAATAATTCAAAGTGAATCCAAAGGGAGGGGTGAATCTAGTAAACCACACAAAGCTTGTTTAAATATGTTAATGAATATTTGAAGTATGGAAATTTATCTTAATTTTTAGAAACCTTGGTGAACCTCACTAGTCCACAATATGTCATCTATAAAATGTTTGGTGGTGTTTCTATAAAAACATTAAAATTTATAATAATATTATGTAGTCTCTATATAAAATTGTAGTGATTTTTAAGGTAAAATAACCAATATTTTTTGGAAAAAGATTGCAAATGTTTCCCTAAAAACCAAGGCTCTTGAGGTGAAAATTTTTTCATGTACTTTCATAGCTACAAATTAAGAACAAAAAGTGATTATTTAGTGTTTCAATGAGTTTTGACCTTTATCATAAACTCTCTAGGAGTGGGTTCACTAGAGTTGTTCTCTAGATGTTGTCTTACATTTCTAGTCAAAAGGTTTTTCTATTGTTATTTTTCAGAAGTTATAAGATTGGTAGAAGCTTTAGGCTTATGGGAACTTGTTTTCTAGTCTATCTGGTCTCTCTCTTCAGCCTTGGTTTCTATATTTTAATCCTATATCTATGTCAAATCTAGAATCTCCAATATGGGTGAGGTTTCCTAATTTTTCCATCCATGTTAGACATCAATTTATCTTAGAAGATTTCATAAATTTGTTCAGTTGCTTCATCAAAATTGACTTGGAAAGGATTAAAAAAGGAATTAAGACATTTATTGAGGTTTGTATCAAAGTGGAATTTAGTAAAACATTTCCAAAAAATCCTCCTTAAATGGGAAAATAATTTTGTTTCCAACTAATGGATTATGAAACTACAACTTATAGTTGAAGATATTGCAAGTAGCTTGGACACCTTCAGAAAGTTTTCCCATATTCACAATGAAGCCAATAAGATAAATGGTGGATGGAAATATCCAAAATGACCCAATGTTTCTATGCCCATTCAGGCTCACTAGTCCATAAATTATGAGAACTAGGAGACTCACTACTCCTCATACTCATGACATTCCATCTTAATCAAGAGAAAGCTAATTAGCCATTATTTTGGCATATGTAAAGAGTGAGCAAAATTATATCCAACAATCAAACCATTTAGATAGTGACAAGGAGCCAAGAATATTCAAGGTAATGGAAACATCTCATGGTAATATAATGGTTGTCTCAAAAAATCCATCACCTTTACCTATGAAGGGAAACAAACAAAGCAAATCTAGTGGTAATAGGAAAGCAAGAGATCCAATATAATGTTTTATCTCCCTTGAGTTTTATTCTATCTCTCTTGAGTTTGAATATGCTACATGTGAGGAGAAAACACTTGTTTTTAACCATTAAACCCATTAAAAATATGTAAGGAAAGTTTTTGTAAAAGAAATAATGTCAAATAAATGAAGAAATTATAGGTATTAGATTAATCTAGTTTTTTATTACTAACATTAATTAATAATTAGCATTAATATTAATTATTAGCATACTTCCATCTTAACATTTGATTTATCAAGAGTTAATAAAACCAAAATGCACAAAGCATCAAATGTTACAATAAACCATACAGATATATTCTTCTAGTTTGATTTTTGAGTCTCTTGATTAACCATTTACCAATGGGGTCAAAACCTATTTTCCTTGCCCACCAAAATTCATTGTGATTTAGACTTAACCCCAAATTCACCTTGTGTTGAACTTTAGAGTTGTTTGATATTAGAAAATGAAGACATTCCATCTTAGGGATAAATAATACAACTAATAAATACACTTGAAAATGTTACTTAACTTCAACTTTGTATCTGAGAGGAGAGGTACTCAATATAAATAATGAATTATATTCAAAAAATCATGAAAAGTAATCACCTCATGAATTTGTAGATTCACAATTTACCTAAAACCCTAAAATTATTTATAGGCTTCAACTATCTTGTTGGAAGTGTGACCTAAACTCCAAGAATACCTAAAAACAATTATATTAAACAACATAAAATAAATTCAAATAAAATATTGTGTTGAAATATAATAATGTTAAAATGGGTACATGAGACTCTTTTATTTATGAGACAAGTGACTAGTCTCCATGTAAAGATCTTACTACTAAAGTCTACAAAAATGTATATATTCTAGCTCTTTTGAATTTGAATAAATGAGATGTTAACGAGAAATAGACTTTTAAACCCACTCAAGCTATATACCTATATGGAAATTTTATATGACAATTTTTTTTTAGAATAAATGGGGAAATTATAGGTAATACAATAAGCTTGTTTCCTACAACTAACATTAATTACTATTAGCTTTAATATTAATTATGAGTATAACATTAAATATATTGAGCTTAGGGAGAATTTAATTTATGAAAACCTCATTGTATAACTTTAGGAAATATTTGCAACTTGAGATATTTGACTCCTCTCAATATTAAGTTAAAATAAATTAATGTGAACAATCCAAGATAATTTTTTGTTGGTTATTTATAAGATAAACCCCTATTTAGATCTTTTAAGAGGAGATTCATTTTAATTAAGTCAAAACAAATGTGCCTTTGACTCTCACAACTCTTTAAGGTTTAGGGTTAACGTGGTCAAAATCAAGTTCATGGTCATTTAGGAGGTCAAATTTTACAATATGATTGAAAAAATGAGTATAAAATACCCATAATTCACAACACTACAACCAAACCTGAAATATAAGTCAACATTTTAATGGGTGTATGAGACTTCTTTATTTCTGGAACTATATAACAATCTCACTATTAATGTCTGCACAAATTTACATAATCAACCTTATTTCAATATAAATATATAAAATGTTACATGGAAATATGAATATCATCTTAAAAATTAAACTCATTCAAATTATACATATATTTATTTTTTACATGAAAAAAAATAATATTCCATAAATGACAAAATTATTGAAATTAAATTAAACTTATTTTTAACCACCAACAATGATTCAGAATTTACTTGAATATACCTCATCTTAAGATAAGATTTAGATGATTAAAAGTTCATAAATAAATTTAAAATTTGATCCTTGAAACAATTTTTTTCCAGAGTGGAATAGACCTATAAAGCCGACAATAAAGCTGATGGAGCCGACTTCTGATTTTCAAATTTTGAGTCGACATAATACTACATCTTTTTAGTATAGAAAGGTATATATTGAGGTTTTGTGAAAATCAAGACCCGTGACGGTGAGCGTTTCCATACGGTAGTTGAGACACGATTCACCAGAATCAGTGTAATAGTAATTTTTGAACTTCTTTGTACTCTTGGAAACAATGGTTGAGCCAACAAGCCCCCGGAGTGATGATGTATCACTAAACAACCCTAATCTTATTCTAGGAATGGGCGCACATCTTGTTGAACACTTTTACGTTCGCTCCCCGAGTGACGAAGAAGAATCAGTAAACAGTCATGGCAGCTCTATTTCACCTCCAGATCCTTCTGATGATGAAGCGGAAAACAATGAACCTACTGCCGACCAGCTCCAGGCGCAGCTCGACCAGCTTCAGGCGCAGCTCGACCAGCTCCAGGCGGAACACTTTTACGTTCACTCCCCGAGTGACGAAGAAGAATCAGTAAACAGCTCCCCGAGTGACGAAGAAGAACCAGTAAGCAGTCATGGCAGCTCTATTTCACCTCGCGGTAGTCCTTCTTCATACATTCGCCCCACCAGTGATGATGAAGCGGAAAACAATGAACCTACTGCCGACCAGCTCCGGGCGCAGCTCGACCACGTCCAGGCGCAGCTCGACGAATTGCACGAATTGCTAGAGTCTTTGGGTTTTGTCACAGTTGGGCTGCCTGCTGAAGCGGTAGCAAGTTTACCTGTCGTTCAATTCAAGAAAGGAGAAGCCAACGATGTAAAAGGAGCAGAAATGTCCACAATTTGTTTGGAGGATTTTGAGGATGGTAAGAACGTAGTACAACTGCCATGTTCCCACATTCTGCATCCTCAATGTGCTGCCCAATTGTTTAGAAACACAAATCAATGCCCTCTCTGTCGGGGCGAAGTTAAATGAAGTAGAATTGAAATTTACATATTCAGAATTTAGTTGGTTATTTCTCTGATGTAATTATTTTTTCAATGAAATATTTTAACTTTAATTTGGTTGATTACAATTTACTATTTCATCACGGTTTCAAAGTAAATAAAATATTTATAATATTTTAATTAACTTTATAAAATAGGGTATTGCTTCATAATTTTAAAATTTTATTATAAATTACAATTAAATTAACATTATTTTTTAAAATTGTCATTTTTTATTTTTTTTTATATATTTGAAATATTAGTAAATGAAGTAAATGTTTTTTAATAAAATGTTGTAATGGCCAATGAAGACATCTCAATACACTAGATATTTTTCAAATAACTAAAAGTTTGTTATACAGCAATGCCAAAACTAAACCTATATTTAGAACAATGAGTTATGAATAAATTGAAATTATAAGACAAATGAATGGTAATATATAAAAAATTAAAGAAATAAAACAACTGTATTTATATTCACTACCAACTATTTAACAATTTTGGCAAATCTATATTCACTCAATATTAAGATTTCATTTATTGTAGTGGTGAACTAATGGTGAAGATAGCTTTTGTTGGGGAAATAATGGTCAAGATTCATATTGAGAAAACCAATAGTTCTTATGAGAACCAATAGTTCTTATTATATCCTTCCTTGTTATCCCCAATCAATATCATTATCATTGAATTTTTTTTTTTAATATTTGAAATATTTTAACTAATTTTATAAAATATGGTATTAGTTAATAGATTTAAAATTTTATTACAAATTAAGATTAAATTGAGATTGCCTTTTTAGTATAAAATATCTATTT
>APFE030966828.1:0-16084 GCA_000404065.3 Pinus taeda
CCGACTGCCAAATCGCCCCTGAGAAATAGATCGCATTTACTGATACCAATTTAGTAGGATTTTGTTTCATAGATTTTTTTAGCTTAGTAGTATTTATAGACCCTTTCATGCATTCAGAAAGGGTCGTAAAGTTTTGTATATGATTTAAACCCTGAAGTTGCACTATTGTACTTCAGGGATATTCTTTTATGAAACTGGACCAATTATTCTGAATTTAATGAGGAAGGTTTTTATGCAAATGTGCACTACTGTCATTGTTTAAAAGCATTTCTGTGTTGAGGAAGGAATTTTGAATAGCGATGATATTTGGGATTGATTAGCAGCTCACATGGTACTATTATCTGCATCTGTACTCATTCCTGTTATATGAATTGTTATTTAATCTCTCTTGCTATTATCGCTTATATATATATATATATGTGTGTGTTTTAACAACATCCTTTATGCATCCCACTATTGGCTATTTATAGCATGATTTTCCTTCAATCGTATATGTATCGATGATATAAATGGTGAATGCAGTAATTTGTATTAATCGCTTCATTTGACTATTCATATGAAGTAATCTTTAAATGATTGAATATCTATGTTTATTTTACAGAGTCATCTATATGCCTGTTAGATAGATAAGGATTATTAAACGCTGCATTTCAAATGAATAAGTTGTTCCCGGGATTAGTATTAGTTTTCTTATTTTTGCCAATAGAATAAGCTAGTCGCCTATCAATAAAGCAAAATATTCATCACTCATCCATCCCTTTTATTCATTATCGGGAAACTGGTCCCATTATATCCAGTCGGAGCCACCATCCCAGACGGAAAAGGAGTTGTACTAAGGTCCGGACCGGGTGGTTATCCCCCAATGTTGTTGCAGTGATTTTCGAGGCATCAACATTTCTGGCGCTAGAAGGAGGGCCATCCGCTATGAATGGCGAGTAAGCCAACACCTACAAACCATTCAAAGAGTAATTCACCCTCCGCCTCTCCTCGGACATCTCGTTCGTATTCTGAATCACCAGTATCCAGACGAGACGAGGAAGAATCAACCACTACTGCTCAATTACATCATACTTTAGAACACTTAAGTCCGGAGTCCCTTGAAGTTCAATCCATCATCCAGAAACTTCAAGGCTTCTCAATTTCGCCTCCTAGATTTGAAGTATCACAAGGCAGTCAAACTTCGTAATTTCGCTTACCTCCTCACCTTACCAAACTCCAAAGCAAAAAGCTAGGTATTGAACCACCTGAGTTCCCTTTACCCGAAAGGAAAAGGATTAAAAAGACCACTGAAGGTTCTGGTAGCGAAACCTTTTCTCCATCATCTTCCATTTCATCATCACCTGTGCGAAGTCAAACACCCACTTCACCACTACATATTGTTATTCACCAAGGGACTTCATCTCAAACATCACAATATTTTCAGTTTGTACTTCCACCTCCCCCTCAATTACCTGGAACACCACAGGCAATCGCTGGTACTCCTAAAATGGCCCAAAGACCATGGAGAAGTCCTCGTGCAGTCACCATTCCTGCGCCTTTACATCCGTTACCTGATTACCCTGAAAAATGGCTACCCAAGTTCAATCCAGATGCTGGAACCTTGGCAGAAGAACACATAAACGCTTTTATGTTGTCAGTCAATTTGAATGGAGTGACTGAAGAAGATGTGGTAGTTAGATTGTTTCCCTATACACTACAAGGATCAGCAGGGTCTTGGTATTTTTCCTTGCCCTCTAGATCCATCACAAGTTGAAATATCTTCCAGGAATAGTTCCTCACCAAATACGGCGATGATAGATCCTTGGCTACACTCGTCCATGACCTTTCCAATTTAAGGATCGAGTCAAGAGAACCAATTAAGGAGTTCAACTCCCGATTCAATAAACTCTTGAACAAAATCCCCACCGATGATAAGCCAAGCGAACAAGTTAGAAGCGAGTGGTATATCACTGCCTTACCTTCAAACATAGCCATTTTTGTGGATAGGGCTAAACAGCCTACATTGGCCGAAAACATGAAGGAAGCACTCGCTGTTGAAAAAAGTGTAATCGCCTTGGAAACGAAAATTACCCTGGAAGAACGAAAATCTAAAAAAGTGTCCTTTAAAGATGACTCGAAGAAAAAGATCACTAAGGATCCATATGACATGGAAGGCCTTCAAAAAGTCCTTAAAACCATGTCGAACGAAATGGTTGAGATTAAGAAGCAAGTATCAGAGTCCTCAATGAAGAAACCATATAGGAATTTCAAAAAGCCCGAGTCCAGGCCTCCAAATGTCATATCATACGCAGATTTAGATCCTGAGGAAGAAGAAGAGGAAGAAACAATTACATCATCTGAAGAAGAAGAGGAAGAAACAGTTACACCATCCGAAGAAGAAGAGGAGGAAGTATTTGAATGCCACGGGATGTGGGACTTTATACTCCCTAATTCCGATATTGACGCTGAGCAAGAAGCCTTTCCTGTCACTACAAGGAGTAAAGATACTCCCAAACCTATTCAAGCTAATCCAAAGAAAAGGAGTGCTGGTACTAATATTGCAAAGGAAAAGGTACCCGCAAGGAAGCCAGCTGTGACAGTATCTCATAATCAGCCGTCATCCTCCAATACACCTTCGTCATCTAAGACATTGGTAGTTTCTGATTCGATGGATTATAATATTGTCGATGACATGAAGAAAACTAAGGCAAACATCACCATGTTTGAGCTTAGTAAATTAAACACAAACAAAAAATACTTCTCAAAAACTAATGTGTCCTTCTTCACCTCTTCCCACCACTAAAGCTGCAAGCGACTCAGGACAACCACCTTCTGGTAGAGTTGAGGCAACTGACACAATTCTGATTGGAGATAGATCAAATTCCCATACCCCTCCTTTCCTCTTAACATATGAAATTTGCAATCGAAATCTACATAACTGCTTAATTGATTCTGGGGCATCATCTAATATAATGCCTGCTTCAGTTTGCTCTAAACTGAATATAGAACCCCAGAAATCTTCTATTCACATTGTGCAGTTAGATAGAAATAAGGTTCAAGTTTTAGGGGAAATAAACTCTGTAACAATCAGGTTATCGGCGGATCCACGAATAGTCCAAAGGATTGATATCCTAGTTGCCGATATACCTGAATTCTATGGGTTTATTTTAAGCAGGGATTGGTCAGAAAATCTCCATGGGTATATCTCCACCTATTGGTCCCATATGTGGCTCCCCTATAAGGGCAAGCCCAATCAAATAAAGATCGATTGGGAGAAACATATGACCCACACTGTTACAGAATTTGAACAAGAAAATCAACCAGTCACGTTCAACAACAATATCCTAGGAAATTATTCTTCTGAGTCATTTTTCGGTAATTATATTGCCCAGCCATATCCTTTCTCAGTTAACAATTTCGCATCGCAAATTGAAAATTTTTCACAGACTGACAGGTCTAAATGTGTTAATGTTACTGAGAATTTTGTAACAAAGATTGTAGATAATTCTTTATTTTGGGCTTTATATTTTGATGGATCCAAGTCTAGTGAAGGATCAGGAGCAAGATGTATTTTGGTTAGCCCACAAGGGGAAAAAACAATGCTGTCCTGCAGGCTAGAGTTTGAATGCACCAATAACACAGCTGAGTACGAAGCATTAGTCCAAGGACTATATAAAGCAATCGGCCTCAAAGTCCAATACTTGAAAGTGTTTGGAGATTATGAGATTATTGTTAAACATGTAAGGAATACAATTCATTGTCTTTCGAACCATCTCAAACATTATCAATCGCTAGTACAAGAGCTCACTTCCCATTTTTTAGCATTCAATATTTCTTCCATTCCCAGATCGCAAAATTCGGCAGCTGACTTGCTAGCCAATGTCGCTTCCAAGCTACTCCCTTCCGAAGACTATAGTCCAGATAGGTTTTCAGTAGAATTGCTTTTTAGACCATCCATTCCTGACAATGTAACCAATTGGAGAGTATTCAACCACGATGATGACATTTTACAATTTCTAACCTCTGAAAAATCCTATGATAATCAAATCATTGAGGAAGACGAGCACGATATTCAAATGCGAGATAAACATGAGGAAAAATCAATCCCAAAGCGCGTGGTGAAGCTTGAGGACCTTTACGATATTAAAGATAGGTTTAAACCTATGTCTAATACAAAGCTCCAGAGCTCTACCTTAAGGTTTGAATTAATAAACCTTGGCACTGAACAAAATCCTCAAAACATTAATTTAGGATTAGGACTTTCCATAGAGGAAAAGGAAGCATTTATTAGTCTGTTACAAAAGAATAAACATGTTTTCTCTTGGAAATATGACGATCTAAAAACATATGATACATCTATTATCCAGCACACTATCCCGATGCTTCTCGAATAGAAACCAGTTCAACAAAAGTTGAGAAAAATACATCCAAACTTAGAGGGTCAAATAAAATCGGAACTCAATAAACTCTTGAAAGCTAAGATTATTTTTCCCGTACGACACTCAAACTGGGTCTCCAATATGGTACCAGTCAGAAAGAAAAATGGCGACATAAGGATTTGTATTGATTTCAGAAATTTAAATAAGGCAATTTTAAAGGATAACTTCCCATTACCCACTATGGAGCAGATACTCCAATCAGTGGCAGGCTCAGAGTTAATGTCCTTTTTGGACGGTTTTTCAGGATATAACCAAATTTTAGTCCATCCTGATGACCGACTCAAAACTACATTCAGAACAAAATGGGGAACATATGCATATCAGAAAATGTCTTTCGGACTTATTAATGCAGGAGCCACTTTTCAAAGAGCAATGGATATTGCTTTCAAAGGGTTAATTAATAGAACAGTAGTCGTCTATTTAGATGACATTATTGTATTTTCTAAAGAGAGATCCAACCACTTGCATGATTTGAACCAAATCTTTCAGCGCTGTAAAAAATATGGTATTTCTCTAAACCCTAAGAAATCCTTTTTCGCTCTTGATCAAGGTAAGCTCCTAGGCTTTATTGTTTCTAAAGACGGCATCTATATCGATCCAGACAGGATTAAAGAAATCTCTGAAATCCCTTTTCCTCACAATAAGAAATCCATGCAGTCATTTTTAGGCCAAATCAAATTATTCAAAAGATTCGTTCCAGAATTTTCTCAGATTATTTTACCACTTCAAACTATGATTAAGAAAAAATCAGTCTTTAAATGGGGATCACCAGAAAAGGAAGTGTTTGAATTAATCAAACAGTCAATAATCAATGCCACGGCTCTAAATAATCCAAATTTTTCTAATCATTTTACATTTTATACCATCGCATATGATTTCTCTTATGCTGCAGTACTTACACAGATCAACAATCACAATTTAGAAGCACCTATTTCATTCTATAGTTCAAATATTCAAGGTGCAGAACTAAACTACTCCGAAGTAGAAAAACAAGCCTTTGTTGTATATAAAGCGGTTAAACATTACAGACCCTTCCTTTTAAAAGTCCATACAAAAGTTATAGTTCCCTTCTCTTCAGTAAGGCAACTATTAATCCAAAGAGAATTGGAAGAAAAAAGGGAAAATTGGGTAACAACACTTCAAGAATATGACCTAGAAATCAAGCCAGCAAAGATTGTTAGAGGCCAAGTTTTTTGCAGGTTATTGGTAGGAGCATCTAACATTCCGGAATCAAGTGATACAGAACAATTTGAAGCGATCAACCAGATAAGTATCATTGACTCTGAATCACAGTATGCTGATTTGATATTTTATTTGAAAAATGGATATGCACCTCCTAATCTATCCTACAAAAGCAAAAGGGCCATAAGATTGAAAGCAAAAAAATTTACCATTATTGATGATGTGCTTTTTAGGCAAAATTATGATTCAGTTTTATTGAGATGCCTTGAAAAACCTGAAGCACAAAAGGTTTTGCAGGAATTACATGATGGACCAGCAGGAGGCCACTTTGGAGCTGATACAATAGCTCACAAAGTCATCCACGTTGGATACTATTGGCCCACTCTGTTTATAGATGCTCATGAATATGTAAGGAAATGCCGAAATTGTCAAACTTCAAGTGGAAAACAAAGGAAATCAGCCTTCCCTCTAACCGGTCAACATTCAACAACCATTTGAGCAATGGGGATTGGAAATTATTGGAGAGATTACCCAAAATTCTTCCAAACAGCATAAGTATATCCTTACCGCTACTCATTACTTTACCAAGTGGGTTGAAGCGATTCCTTTAAAGACAACAAACTCTAAAGCCATTATTGAATTTATAGATCAATTCATCATTACCAGGTTTGGTGTCCCAAATGCTCTTGTTGTTGATAATGCATCTTACTTTTCAGGCAATGCTATGTTTGATTTCACAATTAAAAGAGGATTCAAACTCAAATATTCTGCTAACTATTATCCTCAGGGCAATGGTTTGGCAGAATCTACAAACAAAAATCTTATTAAAATTATCAAGCGAACTATCGAACAGAATCATAAGAACTGACACAAATCTTTAATATTTGCATTATGGGCTGACAGGATAACGCAAAAAGCTTCTATAGGATCTTCTCCATTTAAACTTATGTATGGAAAAGAAGCAGTGCTACCAAAAAATCTCATCCTTCCTTCTCTAGCCCTAGTTCAATTTATTGAAGAAAGCCCTTCTTCTTCTTTACAACTTAGACATGACCAAATTCTAAAATTAGAAGAAGAAAGAGAAAAAGCTAAAATCATTCATGCGAAACATCAACAGATCATCAAGTCATCATTTAATTCAATTTCATCTGGTTCCAAACAATTTCAAGTCGGTGATTTAGTCCTGAAATGGGACAAAGCCCATGAAGATAAGGGAAAACACACCAAGTTTCAGAAGATGTGGCTTGGACCATTTCAGATCTGTGGAAAGATAGGCCATTCGACCTTCATACTACAAGATTTA
This sequence comes from Pinus taeda, assembly GCA_000404065.3. NCBI lineage: Eukaryota > Viridiplantae > Streptophyta > Pinopsida > Pinales > Pinaceae > Pinus > Pinus taeda. Next base: position 6,904 of record APFE030966828.1, read on the forward strand.
TTAGGGTTGAGAGATTCTCTCCCTGTTAATGGTCTTATCTTAAAGAAATTCTTCAATTAAGGAGGTAACCCCTTCTCCTTTTAATAGCATTTTTGTAGTTTGTAGCAGCATTAGAAAATAAAACTATAAGGTATCTTCTATTTGACCTTTGTTGTATTCAAAGGGTTTCTCAAAACAAGTAGTGTGATATTTACTTTTAAATAAATAGAAGTCTTAAACAAAAGGAATGATTTCTAGGAAATTAGATATAATTGCATTCTATCTGAACTACACTACAATCCTAGTAAATCCCTCTCGAAGTTTATAAATATTGTAAATCTTTTTAGATTTTTCAAGTTGGTCACAAGAAGGTTATCAATATCAAAATAGGAGCTAATCCAAATTCAGCATCTCCAACTCTTACCTTGTCATCCATCTTCTCTTAAAGAGGAAATTGTCTATCCCACTTACCCAAGTTTGTGATTACTCAGAATGTAATTCCAAGAATACTAGATATAAAAGATAAGAGGTCATATTACAAGCCTTCTTACCATGTTCATAGGGAAATAGTTTAGCCGACATTACCAATACTGCATACCAAAACAGGGCAATGGCTTCAATTGTAAGACAAGGGGTCTCATCACGAGCCAGCTTGTTCGGTTAGATTACTACCAGTGAATGGCATTGTCACTTAACTAGCCACCACACCATGGAAATGGCTTTTTATCTTACAAAATAACAGAAAAAAGAAAAGAAATACAAAATGTGAAAAACATATTTTGAAGTCATTTTGTTAATCATGATCTAAGGTGAATGGGACAATAGACAATGATATGGTTAAAAGGTATCCCTGCCGAAACTATGGACGTTTGCTGGCAGCAGAGGCTCTACCTATGACAAAGGAGTTAATTTTAATAGCTGATTTGGAAAAATTCTCTGTTTTATCAATATCAACCAATAAGGGCCAATTTCTATTTTTTAACAAAAGAGGAAATTAGCAAAGAAAGTTTTGTTTTGTCTGGAATGCAACTATACCTAGTTATATTAGAATTTTTCCTTTTGATAAAATTTCTATTTTGAAAAAGTTTAAGTATTTCTATACTTTTCAGAGATAACTGTTTCTTCCAGCGAATCGCTAATTGTTGTGCCCTACAACAACCCCCCATTTCATATCATTATTATTCCAAAACCATAATATGAAATGGGTCCCTTTTCAAATTTTGTTTTTTAATTGGTATCAATTTAAGTTCTATTCTAAAAGGCCCGAAGAAATAAAAGAAAACATTACCAAGAGGCCTCTTCCATAAACCAATCAAAAAACATTAACGTAAAACGATTAATCTTTTGTCATTGCGATAAAGCGATCGCAAGATCGCATATCACAACGACAAAGGAAACACAACTTGAGGACATATTGATTTGCTCTGATGCGAAATCGCTATCGGATATCGTTAAGTAATGAAGGAATGCAATTAAATCCCCCTTGCTCCGATGCGATGCGATATCGGCAATCGATGATAATGGCTTAATGCAAATAAACTCCCTCTTGCCCCAATGCGATGTGATATCGCTATCGGCAATCGGTGATTGACTACGCACGCCTTCTTAACCGCCCCACTCGCTACTCCCGACGTGATGCGATATCGCTATCGGCGATCGGGGATTCCAAATGGAACCAAAACAATGACTTATGATTTTCCCCGACGCCCGATTGCGATAAAGGCAAAAGCACAATTTTCAAAGCAAAACCATAAAGGCAGTTTAATACGATTTATTCGTAATTAAGGCACTATCTTTCAAAAAGCCGCTCATCCGCGCTCAACCGCCAAATCACCCAAGGCATGATTCAAATAAATCATTTGGCCATTAATCGAAATGATTGGTATTAATGAGATTGACAGGCCTTAACGACCATTTAATGAAAACATCAAGCTTGCGATCTATTCACAGATTTGATTCAAAGCCGTCTTAAGTCAATCGATCACCATGAATTTATCAATATATATATATATATATATCTCAGTCTATTCGATTCATGTTATTGTTTCCTCTATTACACCTATCGTTCTCTCTATGCAGCATTATCCCGCAGAGACAGATTTGAGTGGAATGGGAAAGAAGTCCAAAAAGACCACAATGCCTTCCGCTTCGCCGGTCGCAGGGCAACTCGTCGTTGATCCAGGCAGTAAAAATAAAGGACTTATATCGGACACTACGTGCCTGGGACTTACCAGAGCTACTTGGCAAGGAACATATAACTTGATTGAAGCCGAAGAGCCGAGAGTGACGGGAATACAAGTCTCATGCGATAACACTAGCAAATCTGAGGCTAATCTAAAAGACTTGGCCAATTCCTTTCTTCACAGAATAGCGGCCCGGGAACAAATTCTCCCATATACGGATGTGGTAAGATGGGCGATTCAAGAGATCCCAATTACCGATAGAACTTTTAGCACTATAGATGGTAGGAGTTTCGGTTCTTTTCGAGCCAAAGATCTAAGGCAAATGTATCATTTGCCGGCGGAGGAGAAGAAGTATAACGTGGCATTCCTAGAGAAGTTCCGAGCAGAAAATGAGACTGAGTCTGAACCAATTCGAGGCTGGATACAAAATCCAACAAAGCACAAGCACGAATCCTCGGGTAAGTACTCAGTCGATTCTCTATGTTCTCCTTACTGCTATGCTGGGATTATGATGTGCAGACTATGGGGATTACATGATTCCGCCAATTTTCCCATAGAAATGGTCCCCTTAATGGAGGTGGTATGTAGTGGCGAGATAATGGATTGGGCGGATATATTATCCGATAAGTTAGCCACTGCCATTCTTAATTTCAGATTTAATTCTCGCGTCACTGAGAGGTTCATTCCGCCATTTTACTACAGTGCCTATGTATTAGACGTTTTATGTTTTAATTCTAAATTTCCTGTGCTCGGATGGAGGTGGACGTCGCAACACCCCGCACCTGTCCACATATATCATCAAAAGTTGTGGAAGACCAACTACAAACACCACTTGTATCAAATCTGCAACGGTTTCATGTTGCCTATTCATTATTCCATTTTCAATAAGCCTGCCCCGAAGATTTCTGAACAAGCAGGGGTGGATTTAACTGCTGTAGCAAGTTGGTTTGGAGAAGAAAATTTCACCTATATTAGAGTTTTTGGCAGTCAAGCCAAGCCCCATGTGCTTCCACTATACATCCCTGATAAGTTACTTGCCAGGGAAGTAGCCTATCAGATCAACGCCGATGGGGTTACTCAGACCCTGAAAAAAGCAAAGAAGCATGTCTAGCCCTCCTTTCCCTTACGAATTAGTATTTACACTCTGCATGATCTCAAACATGCAGAGAAGGAAGCTGAGAAGATAAATTCGTTGACTCTGGAAACTCTGCCAAGTAGGCAATACGATCCGAGAAAAATCGCCTACAATATGCTCGACCAGGCCAAATTGGCCAAGTTCGAGCACAAAGAAGACAGATTTGAGGATTTGTTTGCATCGGCTGAGTCGCTATATCAAGTTAAATCGCTTCCCATAAATGAATACAACGATGAGGGGCTAACCGAATTTAACAGAATTAGATAACAGAGGTTGCAAATTCTGCCTCTATATCTGTTATCGACTACTCCAACAACGACAAAATCAAGCGAGGCTGAGCAGCAACGTAATAAGCAACCTCCTATTACATCAAAGTAGCAGGAGGAAGTGCATGACCATAGGTAGGAAGAAACCCAAGCAAATGTGCAGCGACAGGAAGAAACCCAGGCGAAAACTCAAGAAGAGAGCAGTTTGAGAGTTAATGATGATACACAGATTGATCCGAATTTTCTCCAGCAATGGCAGCAATTCAACTCAATCATTGGAAATCTATAATGCTCTAAAGATGATGAGGTTTCAAAAGAGGGAGACACACAGGAAGTGACATCAAAACAGGTTTCAGGCGAAACCAACGACCCACCCAAATCAAAGGAAACATAAATAATTCCTAAGGATCCATCGGGCGAAATCATTTTGCAAATAGAAGAGATTCCTCCCTTGGATGTATTCTACAGCCCTAAGCATAAAGCTGTTGTAAAGCGACAGAGGAAGAGAAGAAGGGCTGATCAACCTTCTTTATTCCTGATTAACAAGTAACGGGCAATGTGTGTGGAAGGAAGAATTTGATCCCTCCGATGACTTGACAAAGCTATCGCAATACGCTGGAGCATATTCGGCGGCAACCATAGATAAAGTATCGGAGGTGAGAATTCTATTAAAGGCGAAAGATCAAGACATATTTTCGCTATAGGCTCAATTATCGGAAGCGCAACAGAAGACAGAGCAGGCAAAGGCGCAATTGCTAGTACAACAACAAAATAATAATCAGCTGACTAAGCAATTGCAAGAAGAAAAACAGAGGATTGATGAAAGTGCAATCCAAAAGCAAAAGGAGCTATCGGCAACATTGGCGCAATTAAAAATATCAACTGAGGGAATGATAAAATCCAAAGATGAGCAAATCGCTCAATTATCAACTCAAATTGAGAAAATGAAAAAGCTCCCTCAGGTAGATGAGTTTAAAGGAGAGGCGCTTCAATTAAATAAAGCATTGATAAATCAAATTAAGCTCCTATGTCAACAAATCACCCAGACAGAGCCATTGTGTGACTTAGTGGCATCCATAAGCGAAAAAATAGAAAAGGCAAGGACAGATTTGGATCAGGCCGAAGAAACATTGACAAATTTTCTGGAATGGCAAGATTCCGATCAGGGCTAGGCAGCTAACCTACAATCACAGTTAATGAAGGCAGAAAGAGTGATTTTAAGATGCAAGGCAACCACTAATAATTTGGTTGAATTAGTAAATAATACTCTTTATTTGTCTAACATGATTTCCTAATGTACTCCAGGCCAATTAACAGCAACAAAGATGTTGGAGCATTCATGCTACCCAGAGCTGGAGAAAAATGGAAGGTTAATCGCGGGGATCAACAATTTAACATGGGATGCCTATTGGTTCTTCTTAGTGAAGCCGCACAGCTAGAGAGCCGCCTTAAAATGTCTCACAGATGCTATCGGGTATATTATACCCGATATTCAGGATGCCACTTTTGCTGCCCAACTCAGCTTGCACCTCAACAGACCACCTGAAGTGGAGCCAATGCTTGCGATAAGCCATCTCAGGTTTAAAGGCAAGCAGCCTGAGTCATGATTCACATCGCCGACTGCCAGATCGCCCCCAAGGAGATAGATAGCATTTATTGATGCCAATTTAGTAGGATTTTGTTTCATAGATTTTTTTTAGCTTAGTAGTATTTATATACCCTTTCATGCATTTAGAAAGGGTCGTAAAGTTTTGTATATGAATTAAACCCTGAAGTTGCACTATTGTACTTCACGGGTATTCTTTTATGAAACTGGACCAATTATTCTGATTTTGATGAGGAAAGTTTTTTATACAAATGTGCACTACTGTCTTTGTTTAAAAGCATTCCTGTGTTGAAGGAAGAATTTCAAATAGCGATTGATATTTTGGATTGATTAGCAGCTTACATGGTACTATTATCTGCGTATGAACTCATTCCTATTATATGAATTGTTATTTAATCGCTCTTGCTATTATCGCTTATATATATGTGTTTCAACAACATCCTTTATACATCCCACTATTGGCTGTTTATAGCATGCTTTTCTTTCAATCGTATATGTATCGATGATATAAATGGTAAATGCAGTAATTTGTGTTAATCGCTTCGTTTAACTATTTAGATGAAGTAATCTTTAAATGATTGAATATCCATGTTTTATTTACAGAGTCATCTATATGCCTGTGAATAGATAAGGATTATTAAGCGCTGCATTTCAAATGAATAAGTTGTTCCCGGGATTAGTATTAGTTTTCTTATTTTTGTTAATAGAATAAGCTAGCCGCCTATCATTAAAACAGACAACTCATCGCCCATCCACCCTTTTATTCATTATCGGGAAACTGGTCCCGTTATCTCCATTCAGAGCCACCATCCCAAACGAAAAAGGAGTTGTACTAAGGTCTGGACCGGGTGGTTATCCCCCAGTGTTGTTGCAGCGATTTTCGAGGCATCAACAGAACACCAAAACGAGTAAACATATTCTAAAACATAAATGAAACTACATAATTTTTAGTAGCAAAAGGAAGTGCTTTAACTTCTACCCATTTAGTGACAAAATCATTACATACTAGGATATACCTTTTCAGCTTTGAGGGTGGATTGATTGGACCAACAAAATCTAGTGCCCATTTTTCAAATGGTTCAATGAGTACTTGCATCTGTAATGTCATTTCATTTGAAAGATTAGACTTTCCCATTCTCTGACAACTATCACATATTTTAACATATTCCTTGGTATCCTTGAAAATGGAAGGCCAATAATATCCTAAAAGTAGGACATTGTAAGCAGTTCTTTTGTCAGAAAAATGTCCTCCACATGGTTCATCATGGAATGCTTTAAGTATTTCCAGTATTTCATCTTCTCGAACACACCTTCTGATGATGAGATCTGGTCTTGTTTTGTATAATTCATCATTATCCACGAATAAGATGTGATATTGTGAACTATCCTCCTCTTTTCTCTAGGAGACAATGAAATGGTACTTTCCCTGTAGCTAATTAGTTAGCAATATCTACATACCAAGGTGGTTTAGTAGATAATGTAAAAAGATATTCATCATGAAATTTATCCTCCACAGGTTGATCATTATTATCATTCTGAATTCTAGATAAAAAGTCATCAATTGTAATTTGTTTTCTGGGTCTATCTAGAATGGTGATGTTGAATTCTTGTAACAATAAGAGCCATCTGGTTATTATTCCATTAGTGATTGGTTTATTCATTAGGTATCTAATGGTAGAGTGGTCTGTGTGAATGAAAGTTTCATATCCAATTATATAATGTTCGAATTTGTTAATGGCATGAACTACAACTAAAAACTCCTTCTCAGTTACAATATAATTTAGCTCGGTTGGAGTTAATTTTTTACTGGCGTAATAGATTGCATAAGGAGTAAGGTGTTTTTTACCTAACACAACTCCTAAGGCTGTATCTGAAGCATTAGTTGATATATGGAAGGGAAATTTCCAATTAGGTCCTTTTAAGATAGGTGCTTCATAAATTTTCTTTTTTAAAGTTTCAAATGCAGCTTGATAATCAGAATTCCAACTGAATTCACAGTCTTTGGTAAGTAATTTAAAGAGTGGAGATGCAATTTTTGTGAAGTATTCTATAAATCTTCTATAATATCCAGTAAAACCAAGAAAACTCCTAACATCTCATTAACAGTCTAGCACCGAGAATTTAGAAATGACCTCAACTTTAGATGAGTCTACCTTAATTCCATCTCCTAAAATATGGTGACCTAAAACAATTCCTTCATTAAACATCATAAAAAATTTCTCATGACTTAACGAAAGATTTGTTTCTTTTCTTCTTATTAATTTTTTTTCTAAATTTTCAAGTTCTTCGTTAAAAGAATCTCTATAAACTATGAAATCATCCATATACACTTCCACACAATCATGAATAAGGTCGGAGAAAATTTTGAGGACTGCTCTTTGGAACGTTGTCGGAGCATTGCATAATCCAGTGGGAAGTACTCAGTAAGCATAAGTTCCCCATGGACAGGTAAATGTGGTTTTATCTCGACCTTCAGGTGCTACTTGAATCTGATTATATCCACTAAAACCTTCCAAAAATGAAAAATACTTTTTCCCTGCTAATGTGTCCAAGACTTGATCTATGAAAGGAAGTGGAAAGTGGTATTTTAATGTTGCTTTATTCAATTCCCTGTAATCGATACATACTCTCCATTTCCCGTTTTTCTTTGGAACGATTACTAGGGGTGAAACCCACTAACTGCCTGATATTGGATAGATGAAATTTACATTTAGCATCTTTTGTAATTCCTCCTTAACAATTTCTTCTAGATTTGGGTTCATTCTTTGTTGTGGTTGTCTAACTGATCTTGCACTTTGTTCAATGTAGATATGATGTATGCAAGTTTTAGGATCAATTCCTCTCATATCAGTGTATTCCCATGCATAAGAAGAAAAATATTTTTCTAAAACTTCTACTAGTTGATTCTTTTGTAATTCTTCAAGATTTTCATTAATATTAAAAGTTTTTTTTTTTTTTTTTTTTTTGTAAAAATTTCTATTGAAGAATTCCCAAATTTCTCCATAGAGAGAAATGATACTTGTCTAGATGAGAGATATTCATTTCGAATATAGTCATACTGTGAGGAAGATTCATTATTTTCCAGTTACTTAAAATTTTGTCCTCTTCTCTTACATGCTCAGTAGTGAAAATAGGTTGTATATCTTCTTCATCATCTATCCATTCCTCATTCTCTATTTCTATTGTTGTTTTTGTAGGTGGGTATAATGTAAATTTCTTTATAGAATTTCCATCTGAGATAAACATGTGAGCTGATCTACAATCGATGAAAGCATTAGCTGTAGCTAACTAAGGTCTTGCGAGGATTAATTGATGTCCTTATAGATTATTCTTGGGTGTTAAGACCATGAAATCAATAGGATATTCCCAAGAATCTAAGGATACACAAACATCTTCCAACACACCATCCGGTTTAATACAAACCTATCTACTACTTGTAATAGTGTTGGTGTGTATTAAAGGTTAGGAAGCCTAAGTGAATCCATAAATTGTTTACTCATTATGTTTATGGATGCTCCCAGATCAATTTTGGTATTTCAATTCCATTGATGTGAATTTTCACAACGGGTATCCCTGGATCCAGATATTTTTGGATTGTTGTTTTCCCTATCATGGTGTCTGCAATTTTCCCAACTAATTGAATTCCTTTTATGTATTTTCTTTTTCTTCCTGATCTTTGAGTACTTGATTCCTTAATTGTTTTTGCAAATATTGGTATTCCTTTTATGACCTGTAATAAAGAAATTTTTATACAGACATTTCTTAATTCATCCATCATATTATAATAAGGCAATGTGATTTGTTTTTCTACTCTATTGGGTCCCTATAATACTAGTGATTACCCCATTGCTATTGTAGTTATACCCCTTATTAATATTGTTGTGCCCCTATTATCCTCATATTGTTATTACTGTGCCCCATAGAACCCCTCTATTGTTATTTTTGTGGCTTTATATTATTATTGTTAGGTCGGCTATGGGGTTATTATTGTGACTCCTTAGACTCCTATGAT
>APFE030966833.1:0-14399 GCA_000404065.3 Pinus taeda
TGAGAATGGGAGGACCTGAGTATGCATGTAGAGAAGCAAAGGATTCCTTTGAAGAAGCCATATGATGTGAAGCTCCTGAATCGATGATCCATTCTTGTGGTGCAGAATGAAGAGCAATCAAAGCATGCCCGTTACCTTTTGGGTCTGGTGCTTTTTCTCCAGACTTCTTCTTAGCATTCTCAGGAATGTGGTCTCCAAGATTGTGTTGCTGGAGTGTCTGCGCCATAAGATCTATAGTCTTCTTCATGCATGCAGATTCAGGATGAAAACCACGGTGGCAATAATTGCACATTGATTGCCTTTTCGTTCCTTTCCTTTCCTTTGAGCCAGATGATCCATCAGGGGGTTTGGGAGGTCCTCCCTTTCTTGGATCAGGATCCTTCTTCCCTTTTCCTTTCTGATGGTCTTTGGAATTTGCCTTTCCTTTTGCATGCACAGTAAGTGCATGCGCTTTGGAATTTTTAAGTGTGCCCATTTTGATGAGCTTATCTTGCTCATGCATCAAAGACTCAATAAAAGAATCCAGTGAGGGCATCTTCCAAGTTGCACCGGTTGCAGATCTGACTGTGTGGAATGTAGAGACGAATACTGCATACTCTGGACCAAGTTTTGATAAAATGGAAAGAATCAACTGATTTTCTTGCTTGGATTTGTCGATCCCACATCCTTTCAGCTGAACCAACAAGGCTTTATACCTTGTGAAAAAATCTTGAATGTTCTCAAAGTTTCTTGGATCTAATGAGTTTAACTCATTTTCGAGAATGTGACCTTGCATTTCATCCTATTTTCCAAACAATCCTTCCAAACTTTTCCATACTTCATTTGGAGTTGAACATGATTCAACATGAAATAGCAGTTCCGGAGAAATAGATAAGCATAGGATGCCGAAGGCCTCGTCCATGCGATTGAAATATCTTGATTTCTCTATTGCCGATGTTGGTTCAACTTCCGTTTCCATGGTTATTCGAAATAAGCCTCTACTTCTAAGATGAAGTTGAATCTTTGGCTTCCATTCAAAATAATTATATGGAGTGAGAATTGCCGATTGTGGAAACTCCAATTTGGACTCCATTCTTTGTTGTTGCTTCAATCTTCTGAACCTGCAAATAAAATTGCTTGTGCACTGATTACAAATCCCTAAGCTCTGATACCATGTAAGATTTTGAGATACAAGGATCTAGATATGCAAAACAATAAACAAGCTTGCAAGAGAAGGAAGGAAGCAAGCAAGAATTGAAAAAAAGAATGAATGAATTGATTCTACAATATTGGTTTAAAATAAATACATAAGAGCAACTAAGTTAAGCTTAGTTGTGCATGCAATAACTAAAGCTAACTAAAGCTAACTAAAGCTAATGTGTACATGTGCCACATGCAAGCAATAAGTTAACTGGAGCTAATCTAGGTGCATGTACACCAACACAGCTGGTCTAAGTGCATGTATGTGCATGTACACATGCACAACTAGTCTAAGTGCATGTACACCAACACATGGCATAGGTTCCGTATGGTCTAGTAGATTCTACAGTGATGCTAGATTCGGCCTTTATTTTTGATAGTATAGACTCTACAGTGATGCCCATTCAATATTTCCATCTGTGTTTCACGGCATGTTGTCATGGCATAGGCTGCGTATGGTCCAGTAGATTCTACAGTGATGCTATATTCGACATTTTTTTTTTGATAGTATAGACTCCTCAATGCCCATTCAATGTTTCATATCTCAGAATTACTTGAATTTTATGAATATCATATCTGCGCATTCATTTTTGATAGTATAGACTCCTCAATATCACCTGCAAGTGTTATGAACAAATGTGCATGAATTGTTCGAATGTGCATCAATTAAACTTTAACAAATGTGCATGAATTGTTCGAATGTGCATCAATTAAACTTTAACAAATGTGCATGAATTGTTCGAATGTGCATGAATTAAACTTTATTAACGTTTGTGGTAAAAAAAGCTCATGGTTTAAATAATGATTATGGTGATTCTTAAATGCGATGTCTTTTAGTTGAGAAAAATGCGAAAGTTCATCTCAATTTTTTCAATTTTAGTTGAGAACTTACGATATTGATTGTTAACTAATATTATATAATGATTTTGATTAGAATTACAGATTTTATAATATTGTATAATGATTACAGATTTCATAATATTATATAATGATTTTGATTAGACTTACAGATTTTATAATGGAGTGTTTACAATATAACATAAATTAAAAAAAATAAAATTGAGTTAAAGTTGGAATTTGGATAAGTGTTGTAAGGTTCTATGATTGAGATTAAATTAATGCTTTTGTTGAGGTTGAATATATGCGTTCATATTTATTTTTTTCTTGCTTGGTAATTATAAGTTCTATGTGGAGCTGAGGTCTAAAACATGGTTGGGTTGACATCCTTCTAATTTTGTCTAGGTCTGGTCACCTTTTCAATTATACTAGTTTGCCTTTAAGTGCTTCCACATAGCTCCAAAGCTCCTTGTTTCCTCTATACGTAATTTTGTCACTTTTTTATTTTTCTTTCAAGTGCTTTCACATACCTTCAAGGCTCCTTGTTTCATGGATATGCAACTTTGTTTGTTGATACTCTTTATATCTTAGACTAACTTTTCTTGCTCATGGCCTTTATGAGATGAGGGTGTCAACCAATTATGCAGAGCCTTTAGTGAATATAAGTTATAAATCATCTTAGACTTGATTTTCATAAGATCTTCTCTCAAAGATTCAACTTCTTCCTCAAGTTCTTGATAATTCCTTTCCCATTCAACTATCTAGTTTATAAGAAGCTCCTATTTTCTCCTTGATTCTCCAACTTGAGTTTTTAGAGAGATGACAACTCCATCATATGCATCTAAACTAGCCTTTCTTTAACATTTTGACTCCTCTAGATTTAGTGCTTCATTTTCATCCTCCCCTCTATCGTCACTCTTTTGTTTATCCTTTAATGGTTAAACTAAAATACCCTTAAGCTTGAGAGTCTCTTCTAGAATAACTTTATAATTTCTAAATTCTTCATTATTGGAGTTATACATACTTTCTTCACCTGTCAAGAGTTTCTCTTTTAGTAGCTTGTTCTTCTTCTCAGTCTTCGTCCTCTTCCTCTAGTTTCCACCATTCCTTTATCAGAAATTGGTTTGTCTTCCAACTTAGTGTCACCTTCAAATGTCATTAGTGTGCAGTCTTGTTATCCCTTAGATAATTCTTCACTCTTGGACTCAATTCACTAATTGTCCTCCATAGAAAAGAATACTTTTTTCTTTTGAGTCCTCTTTTTCTCACACTTTTTAACTTTATATCAACTCTTCTATTCTTTCACCTTTTCTTTCTTCTTGAATTTATATGGAAGTTTACAAGAAAAAAGTCCTATTCTACCACATTCGAAACACTTAAATGGTGGCTTATATTAGTATTTTCCCCACCACCTTTTGCATTTCCTTAAGAACCCGACCATTTGATCATCTAGTCTTTTGTGCTCTTTCGATTTCTTTGAGGCTTTAAATTATGCTTCCCCTTGCTCCTACTTCTCCCTTCCAATTCTCTACTTCTCACTTCCAATTCTGAGATATGATCTTTCCTTCTCACCGAGTTCTAGAAATATTGATTGAACTCGTAACCTTCTTTAAGCATGAAACATAGAAAACTTGGTGCACTCACGAAGATGTAGGAAGCTCCAATTTTTATGCCATAGTACCAATATTTTGCAACACCTTGTACAAACTGTAATATTTTGGTCATAATTTATTATCCTTCTTAGCTTGTTGGAGGGACATTTGTTTGTATGGTTGTAGTTGTAAAAATATCCAATCATTTTTATATAATATTATATAAATCCATATGTCCGTTCTTCAAACCTTCCATCTTAGCTTCAATTACTTTTTGTGAGAGCGAAATTTGTTTCACTTCCTCTAGTAATTTTGATATATCATGTTGCATTTCTTCCTCTTCTTCATGTATCATAGTAGAGATTTATGGTTTCTTACTAGGTGTTTCCATTTTATTTCTTTGGGTCATCAATTAATGATAATTTTTATTCACAATTCCATTTTAATTAATTCAAACTACTCTGTCAAACAAAACTTATGCAAATTTAAAAAATACTACACACTTTTTTGTTTCATTTTATAGGAGCTCAATATTGAATTTAAAATATTTCTATAATTTTGGATCTCAAAGGTTTGAAATTGCATCCTACGGTGTTGGGCGCATGATCCCCCAAGGTAGTTTTTGGAGCTTAAATCCCAAGTTTTGACTAAGTCCAATGTAAAGACTCCACGATTTATGGGCACAGAGCACGAAGTTGTAATTGAGTGAGAGGGTTGTTTTCCCTCAATTTTGTTATGTAATGTCGGCTTGAGATCTACCTATGGTCCGCAAACCATGGGATTGTATAAATAGAGCGAGGCTCTAAGTTGTAAGAAGTAATATAATAGTAAGGAAGTTGATGGAATAGAAGCATTGAGTCTAAGTGTAGAATTGAGTCTTTTGGGTCATAGAGTAGGAGAAGGCTCTGCACCTAAGTGCACAGAGGCCAAGTAGTCTACAGCTAAGTGCATGGACCGTTGCAGTTGAGTGTGCAAGGTGAGTTGAGTCTGTAACCGATTGAAGAAGTAATAAAAGAGAAGTTTCTTATCACTCTGTATATCTTTTCTTGTTTATGCATTTAAATATATTGGGTATGAATTGCAAGCTTACTATTTATTTGTTGCGCGAAATTATATGAATGTATTGAATAAGTAAATCTAAGATAAGTAGCTCCTTACACGAAGCTAACTAACACTCATAAGAAGATAAGTAAGATCTGTCGTAGAACTTAGGAAAAGAGCGCAAACCACTGCCTTAAGCAGTGCAGAAGAACCTGAATCCCTGGTTAGGGATGCACGAAGGTGAATATAATAGAATACGAAGGGATGACAAGTTACAAGAGTACGCGAAGTAACCTATGCGGAGGCACTCCTAGTTGGACTAATTCAACCCCTCACACATCTCAAAGGTGTGGAAACTTGGTTCTAGCATCCCCCCATACTGCTTTGGGTGAGACCTAAGTCCCCGCTCCGCAGGTTGTTGCCAAAACTACCAATAGTACAGGGATTTCTTTGCTAATTAACACCAAACCTCGGTGAGGCCCCATCAAGCCAACAAATGGTTCTGTTGCCTAGATCAGGACATGACAGCTTGACTCGAAGTACGCAAAGAGGTGTGGTGTGTGAAATGTAAGGAGCAGGGTCATGATATGGACCACTGCCCGGTGTTCGTGAATTACCTTGCGGGAGGAGGGCCGATTCCAGTAAGGTTGGAAGCGTAAGTAGGACCAAGCGAGACGCCTACTTTGTGGTGTGTGATTTATCAAATAGGAGAAAAGCATGCTACAGACAATTTTCATCTATTGCAGAAGTACATGCAGACATCGCAATAGTTGTTTTGTGATTTTTGTAGGTCGGTGGGAAATGATGAGCGGACATGTAGAAGTTATGAGCTAATGATGGATAGAATTCCCACCAAGAGGGTTCAAGCCGAAAGGCAGCCCCTAGATCAGGGTGCAAGGATGGCGTGCACAGGATTTGAGCGGCGCGGACAAGGAAGAGGTGGAGGAGGACCTCGAAGAGGTCACAGACAACTAATATGCTACAATTGTGGAGGGCCAGGGCATTATCCATGTGATTATATGAATCTGACATGTTCATCATGTCTCTATTGTACCTTGTTTAATCACAAGATGGAGGATTGTCCTACGCTGATAGCTAGGATACACGACAAGGGAGCGATACCACCTCCCCCAACTTAGAACGTGCAAATGATGAGGTCTAAGCTGCGCAAGGACAATCCAAATGTGAATATTATGCTTCGAAGTGGAATTACGACGGGAGATGATAAAGGCAAACAACTAGTAGATGACACTTGGGTTTGCAAAGCTCCGATGAAGGAAACGAAGTTTGATTTGGAGCGTGCTCAAGAAACTTTTATGGAAGCTAAGAAGAGCTTCAGGAAGCAAAGGTAGAGCGTAGCCAAAAATGGACCCATCGATGCTCACAATGTTCCTCGAAACACGCATGAAGTTGTTGCATGACAGTAAGGCTGTAAATGGATTGTAGGAGCTCATCAATAGATGCGTTAGGACTGTGCAAGGAGAACCTTGCGTAGTATGGAAGATTGGAAAACATAAGACAAGAACAAGAAGAGAAATGAGGTTATCCGCGTAGATTGGAGAGTATGAAATGGACCAAGTAATTTTGGACTTAGGATGAGACGTGAATGTTCTCTCGAAGAAAACATGGGAATGCATGGGAGGCCTATGTTGTAGTGGTCTCCTATTCACCTGCGCATGGAAAACCAACAAAAGATAATACCCCTAGGGCGACTGTAGAGAATCACTTTGAGTAAATTGAGTTAAAGTTGGAATTTGGATAAATGTTGTAAGGTTCTATGATTGAGATTAAATTAATGCTTTTGTTGAGGTTGAATATATCTATTGATATTTAGTTTTTTCTTGCTTGGTAATCATAAGGTCTATGTTGAGGTGAGGTCTCTATCATGGTCGGGTTTACATCCTTCTAATTTTGTCTAAGTCTGGTCACTTTTTCAATTATACTAGCTTTTCCTTTAAGTGCTTCCACATAGCTCCAAGGCTCCTTGTTTCGTGAATATGTAATTTTGTCACTCTTTTATTTTTCTTTTAAGTGCTTTCACATAGCTCCAAGTCTCGTTGTTTCATGGATTTGTAACTTTGTTTTCTTTTTGAAGTTTGTTTAGACTCTTTATATCTTAGACTAACTTTTCATGCTCATGGCCTTTATGAGATGAGGGTATCAACCAGCTATTCCGAGCCTTTAGTGAATATAAGTTATAAATCTATATTAGGCTTGATTTTCATAATATCTTTTCTGAAAGATTCAACTTCTTCCTCAAGTTCTTGATAATTCCTTTCCCATTCAACTATCTAGTTTATAATAAGCTCCTATTTTCTCCTTGATTCTTCAAGATGAATTTTTATAGAGATGACAACTTCATCTATGCATCTAAACTAGCCATTCTTTAACATTTTGACCCCTCTAGGTTTAGTGCTTCATTTTCATCCTCGAGTCTATCATAACTATTTTGTTTATCCTTTAATTGTTAAACTAAAATATCCTTAAGCTTGAGAGTCTCTTCTAGATTAACTTTATAATTTATAAATTATTCATTATTGGAGTTATACATACTTTCTTCACCTCTCAAGAGTTTCTATTTTAGTATCTTTCTCTTCTTCTCAGTCTTCATCACCTCCTCTTCCTCTAGTTCCACCATTCCTTTATGAGAAATTGGTTTTTCTTCCAACTTAGTCTCACACTCAAATGTCATTAGTGTGCACTCCTATTGTTATCCCTTAGATAAGTCTTCACTATTGGACTCATTTTACTAAATGTCCTCCTTAAAGTAGAATATCTTTCTCTTTTGAGTCCTCTTTTTCTCATACATTTTAGCTTTGTCTCAACTCTTCTATTCTTTCACCTTTTCTTTCATCTTGTAGGAGCTTCTACATTGTAGGGAGAATTCATCTCGTTTGCCTCATCCAAGCCTTATCCACCCATGTCTCCAAAATCCACTACAATCTTAATCCGAATTCTTGTTTTCTAAGCAAAAATTATCATTTACATTAAGACAATCCAACCATCTTGAAGCCCTTGCTTGAGTTCTGGGCAGTGTCCACCACCTCCAAGTCCTATTATCCCATTATCCACTTTTCTCAAGCTTTATTCCATCTTCTATACTACTTCCTAATATTTCAGCCTCTTCGTGTAGTAAAACATGGGATCATGTAGACATCTTATAGTTTTCCAGTAGGAAATCCTCTAGCAGGATTTTTTGAGACCGAATTGAGAACAATCATCACTGAAGCTAGGATTAGGCCCCTACTTGACCTCCATGCCATAAAGACCATTTTAACCCTCTTCCTCCATCCCTGTCTTCCCTGCCAAAGAACAAGTGAAGATTAGCATTTACATTCATCAAATGAAAAGATAAAGAAAAATAGTTCTTTTTATTTCTTAATTAGCACATGCATGCAACAATTAATACTCCTTATATAAGATTCCATGTTGAGTTAGTTTAAATAATGACATGTGATAAATATGATTAAGCTAGGTTTTGTTTACATTTAGTTCATGATCTTTATGCAATTAGAATAGGTATTTTCCTTGTACTTTCTTTTTGGCAATAGCTTAAGGTTCCATTTCGACCATTTCATTTTCTACAATTAGTTTAGGACTTGATTTCATTACATGGACTCCATTACATCATGAAAACAAAGGAAGGACACACTGTATGTTGCAAATACAGTGGTGATACCTCTTAAGTTTGTAAAAAGGCTGGGTTGATAATTAAATTCACTAGCCTTGGGAGTTGCAACATTATTGTTGCAATACCAAGGCTAATCAATATATTTGGGTCTATGTCATTTTAAATGTTACAATGGAATATGTATCAATATATTGGACCTCCATTTCATGGATTTGTTGTGAATGAGCATTCATTGAGGGAACTTTGCATTTATGGACATATCCTCTCACAAATAGATTAATATACATTTTTAACTATGTTATTTTACATGGCATATTGGAATATGTGTCAATTTAGTATATAACCACAAATAGTCATAGAAATAAATTTATAGGCCATATTTTCCACCAAAGTGAAGAAAATTTTAAAGAAATATGGGAATTGGTGGAAATATATTTAGCGCCATCAAGAAGAAAAATTTTAAAAAATATTGGAGTTGGTGGAAATGGATTCAACACCACCAATAACCGTTACACCCAAAATCTAGAAAGTTGACCCATTTACAAAATGTGTCATCCCATTTTTTCAAAATCATCCTAGAAATTTATCTTATTTTTGAGGAGAAATTGTGGCCTCCCCAATAAATTTACATACATTGGGATCTATGCCATTTTACATGGCATATTGGGATATGTACCAATTTATTGGATAATGACAATGTGGGTGTGTACCCCAAAGGTCATTCTTGGAGGGCACACTTGCTTCCATTGACATATCATCTCAGAAATAGATTTATCTATATATGGATCTATGGCATTTTACATGGAATATTGGAATATGTGTCAGTGTATTGGACAATGATAAAGACTCATCTAAAAAACAAATTTATATACATTTGGATTTATGGAATTTTACATGGCATGTTTGAATACGTGTCAATGTATTGGACAATGATAAAGACTGAACAACATTGACCTATACCCCAAGGATCATTCTATGAGGGAACACTTCGGTTCATGACATATTATCTCACAATAGATTCATATACATTGGGATATAAGCATTTTTACATGGAATTATATTGGAGTATGTGTCAATGTATTGGAAAATGACACATATTGCACATCATGGGCTTGTGAGCCAAGGAGAATTATTGGAGAACAGACTTGTGTTCATCCAAATATCCTCTTACATGCAGGGGTTACTTAATCTTGTTGACCACTCATTCCGAGTTGTTGGACTCAATTATGAGGTTTTTCTATGTTATTATAAATCAGTTAGGTGTTAAGTTCATAAATTTTGGACCCATAAATTATTTTGGCAAACTTTTTGGTCGAATATAGACTAAACACTTGTGATTCCAATGAATAGTTGCAAGATTAGCATCATGATTTTACACAATTTAAACCCATATGTAGAAAAACCTTCCAAAATGTAAAATATCTATACTTATAAAATTGGTTATGTTCGCTTGGATGAAGTTGTTGATGTACTTATCCTCTTCTTGGACTACATATTCATCTGATAAACTCACTTATTGTGCCACATATCCCCATATGGATAGTTGTGATTTATTTCACACTAGTGTATATTTGCAGGTGATGGTAAGTGCCCGAGATCAGAACACGTTGAACTATTCTTCTATTGCTGAATTTTAAATCTGTGTAATGACTAGTTTTGTGAACACGGAGCATAAAAACAAATTCTATAAGTGGATTCATAGATTTTGAATGCTATATAAATATGTATATTTGAATGAAAATTTAGTTTATACAAATTGTAAATGAGTGAGATTGGACACTTTGATTTTATGGGCTCAACTAGAATGTTTTGAGTTCATAGTTACAAGAAATAGTGGAAATTTTGTAACAAGGGTTGTGGAGTTTGAGGAAGGTGTTGAGTTTTGGTAGCATTAAAAACATGCCAGAAATATGTTTTCATTACACACTCAATGTAATTAGTCTTCCATGACCACACCTTTGTGTAGTTACACTTTATTCACGAGAGCTTAATTTGTCAAGATGTTTTGTTGATTTTTTTAGAGCATCTCTTATATCTCCCCATGGTTTGACTATGATGTCCATATTGAAGCTGTATGGGTACATGGTATTTAAATAGAGGTGCCTTATGTATATAAGGAGTGTTCCTTTTTATTTGTAACTATCTGGAGTTGGAGAATAAGATAAAATCAAGTGAAGAAATATCAATGAATTAATGATTGCCAGGGCATATCACCTAAACAATAAGAGGCAAAGAGAAGATAGTAAAGGAGATCGTGATCAGATAATGGTTAGAAATTTATAGCATATGGAAGAAAATGAATAGCATGAGGCCATGGAAAACACCAAAAGGTAGAAGGAAAATAATAAAGAAGATCACTATCAAACAATGGCAGGAAATTTACAACAGAGGGGAGAAAATGGAAAACAACAGGGAATGGAAAACACTAAGAGGCATGGGGAAGAAAATCCAACAAATCATATATTATGGGCACGACGAGACATAGTTACCAGTGCAATGGATTTAAGAAGTGAGGTCCAACCTCATGAACACCAACAAAAAGGGATAATGGGAAGGGATTAATCCTCTTTTAACAACTTTGATCTCCCCCATGACCGAGAGTTGGGTAGCAATAAAAAAAGCCACCAAATATTTTTCAAGAGTATCATGTAGCTACATTCACTAATGGATTAGGTAATACAAAAGAAGTGGTGATAACACATAGCACACTGTGTTATTCATATAGCTAGGAATGGTATCTATATAGTTTTGTTCAATCTAAATTTAGATTATTGGTAATGATGGCCAGCCCCTTGTGAACCAGTGTCTACATTTAAAAAATGACAATGATGTTGAGCTCATTATGAGCCAGCTACCACGGAAATATTGTTTTTACCTTTATAACCTGCATAATCAGTCTTTGATAATGGTTACTGAGCCTCGATAAAGGATTATACACATTCAAATTGAATTCATCAAAAATGGAGCTACAATCCACGAAGATTTGTTCCAGGTTGAGTCCCTAATAGCTAATTGGGAATTTGATATTCAAAATTGTAGGGGCATGATTTATAATATATCAAAAGGGATGTTCAAGGTCTTTGAATTGAAAAGTTACACTCATTTGTTTGCAATTGCACAACCATATAGAAATTTAACATCAGATCCAAGTAGACTTTACATTATGAAGTCCATGAAACACTGAAAAGTCAAGAGAAAATCCACTATGTTCACGATTTATTCCAAAGCAATGGAATTTTTCGTAAAGAACTTTTCCTTGAAGAGGGTTGTGCAATTTTTGTTGTACTATGTGGATATGGCAGAATGGATGTGAAATTGGGTGTAATGGGGCAACTGGAAGTGATAGATATTAGCAGTCAAATTCCTGTTTGCATAAGGAAAACAAAAATTCATGCAACATTGTAGTTGTATTACTCACATAAAGTTTTCAAGCTCATTTTCTAGGACTATTCTAGCCGAAGAGTTAATTTTTTCAATTTAGAAGGAGAAATTTCAGTGAGACTTGAAGACCACGCAATATTTTTTCATACCTTGTCTCGTAGATCTTACACTAAAAAATTACTGAGAAGACATAGTTGCCATTTCTAGAGTGGACTTATGGCATCAGAGGTTCGTCCATATTAACTTCAATGACGTGCTGCTATTACAGAAAATAGGTATGGTCAAAGGCCTTCCTATTTTAAATCTTGTCCATATTGATTTTGATGCAGGAGCATGAGGCTTAAAGACAAAAGGCTTCATTTTATTCCAAAAATCCAAAAACAATATACAAGCAAAGAAGTGGGATCCTTTAGCTATTAATTTACAAATTTTTCTAGATTGGAATTAAGTTAGAATATAGTTATTGAGTAATTTTGTAATTAATACAAGTAGTTCAGACTTAGTTGAATTTCTCGAGGGGAATATCAAGAAATTTAGGCAATTACTAGGATTAGATAGATTCGGTCCATAGATTGAGGATCAGATTGTTGGATGTAATGTATTTATGTAAGTTTTGAACAATTGTAAGAGGATTTGCCTGGATTTGAATTAGACTGGAAAAGGATTGAAATACTTATGTATCTCTGTGTATTCTTGCATAATTGGTCAATCCCGGAGGGTGGAGTTCCTTCGAAATATAATTGTGTATTGTCACTTTTCATTTGGTCGGTAGAATTAGAATTCTATATGAACTCGTGTTATTGAATTTAAGTTCGTCACTCAGTGTGTCTTAAGATAAATTCAATATTTTCAAAGTACAGTGTTTTAGGTTAGCTAAATTTTGAATTCCTTAGTGAAGCGCTAAACGTGGAGGAAGCACTAAAGTCATAGCGGAAGGAGGAAAAGGTCGGATAAACTATGAATACACTAGAGAAGCGTAGAGTCGTCTGATTGATAGAACCGTTAGATCAATGGTAGTCGTGTGCAAGTTAAGGTCGAGGTTTAACAAAAAACCAAATGTGATATTTTATTAAACTAGATTAATAGTATAGTTGATTTTGGTCGTCTAATCACAGTAGCGAGATCCAACAAATATCACATGGAAAAGTTAAGGGGGGTTAATAAAATTTTCAGACTCGATGAGAAATTCAAGTATGGCTTAATTACATTGAAATCCGGAAAATTGTAGTCATCTTATGGGGAGGTCGTGATCCAATTGTGGTCACGCAGTAAAAGTCTACGAGGTTTAATTCAGATTGCAAATCCAAGGAGCTTTATCCACAAAAAACATTATTTTCTCTGAGTTTCGATAAGTGGAGTTTCTGCTAGTTTTCACATAAGATTAGCATTTCGGTTGTTTTTAGAGAAATAGCTAAATTTGGAGGTAGATGAATGAAACTCCAAGGGAAATTGGAGAAGAACTTCCACCTGCACTTGAGGAGATCATTTCAGGATTTGAACAATTATCCATTACACCTACACCCAGGACACTAGTTGTGGTATTAGAGAATCTTATTGACATTGAACAAGATCTCAAGGATTAGAAAAAGAAACCTATATGGCCTTCAAATTTGGAGGAAGAGGTGGTGATCAAAGAAGTGGAAGACCAGTTACAAATGTTGAAGTGTTGGAAGCTATGTAACAGATGCAGGCTAGATTAGAAACAACGGAAATGGGAAGAGATACATATGCTCGAGATGTTAGTGAACCTGAAGCTGAAACTACAGAACAAGAGGAACCTGCAAATGTAACTCCTGAGATGAGATTCTTTAAGTCAGTATTGAGGTCCACATCTAAGCCTAGTCTGGAAGTTTCAATTTATATAGGAAGCTCAAGCGCTGAGGAATTGATAGATTGGATAAATGACATGGAGAAATTCTTCGATTATGAAGAAACAGAAGAGGGAAAGAAAGTGAAGTTTGTTGTCACCAAATTGAAAGAACATGCAACACTTTGGTGGGATGGAGTGCATGCAGAAGGAAGAAGGCTAGATAGACAACCAATTAATAATTGGAATAGGATGGCGGAAAAATTGAAAAGTAAGTTTTTGCCAAGTGATTATGAGCATATATTGTTTAGACAGATGCAAAATCTTAGAGAGACGTCTATGATAGTAAAGGAATACACAAAGGAATTCTACAAAGTAAGCATAAAAGCAGGACAAATCCAAGATACAGATGAGAGGGTTGCAAGATACGTAAGTGGACTCAGAATGGAGATCCAAGATGAGATAAGTGTATTGTCTCCTAAAATAGTAGAAGAGGCTTATGAGATGGTATTGAAGGCCGAAGAAAAACTCATGAGGAAGCAATCTACCAGGAATAGAGGTAATTTCCAAGGAAGGGGAATTCAAGGTGGTAGAGGGAGATCTACAACACCTAGAGATGGAGCTAGCAACAGCTCAAGTCAACATGCACCCATAGGAGGCGATGCAAGTGGCAGAGGGAGTTTTTCTAGAGGAAGAGGAGGTAGAGGCAGAGGAAGAGAAGTGAGATGTTACAGATGTAACAAGCTCGGACACAGAGCTTATGATTGCCCATAAAACATAAGAATGAATCATAGGAAAACAATTGTTGCTAAGACTGAAGAGGAAACAACAAAGATAATAGAAGAAGAAAATGTACCAGAGAAAGTAGAGTCTTTGGTATTTAACAAAGTTTTACTAAAGCAAGATAAGGAAATTGTTGAACCAACACAAA
>APFE030966835.1:25939-75071 GCA_000404065.3 Pinus taeda
TCCACTATTGGATGTTTAGTGATGTGCCTTTCGCTTTTAATCATGTTATGACAATGAATAGATGTTTAAAGTGTGGTATTTCGCTTCAATCGCTCTGCTTAACTATTTAGCACACAATCTTAAAATGAATTAAATTCTATGTTGTAAAGATACAGTCCTATATTGTTGTCCTTTTAGACATAGAACATCAAACGCTATGCTTAGGGCTCAAATAGTTTCGCCGGGATAGGTTTTCATTTAAGTTTATATTTTTGTCAATAGTTTTAGCCTTTCGCTCACCGCTAGTGTTATCTATAAATCATTCACCCATCCCATTTATCTATTTCTGGGAAACTGGTCCCATTATCCCCAGTCGAAGCCACTACCCCAAATGGAAAAGGAGCTGCACTAAGGTCCGTACCGGGTGGTTTCCCCAATGTTGTTGCAGCGATTTTCGAGGCATCAACAGTTTGGAAGACGCTGTGAGTGAAATTGGCCTTGCATTCCTATACATCGCTCCACCTCACAGGTGCACCACGGTACCTTAATACATCGTGCTAGTTATAAAATTACACTATTGAATGCTTCCCAATGCACCACGCCGAATGAGTGCATCGCACCTGGGTTTTCCCTTGTTTGGGCACAAAAATCACTCTCTTGGCTTTTGGAAGACCAATACACTTTCTCTCTTTCTTTTGAGGACACAAATGAACATTATTGATATGAGCACACATTATATACATATGGTTTTGATTTCTCACTTACAAAACCCACTCTTCTAATGCTTGATTTTGACTTGCTTTTAAAACTCTGTTTTTGGCCAGTTTGTTTTATTTTTGCCTTTGATGGACTGAATGCTTTGAATTTTTGTTTCTTTTGTAGGTGGTGAAGTTGCAGAGGGTTGGAAAGGTGACTAGGGCTGCCTCTAAAGTTATTACATATGGAAAAAATGAAATTACATCAAATTTGTACATGAAAACAATTTTTTTTTTTTTTCCTCAGAACAGGGTTTTGAGGAAAAATCAATCACTGAGCATGTGATTATGGAAATTATTGTTGCTGAAAATTTATTTGACCTCCTCATGCATCTGCGGACCTTAACTGAGCATTTACAAGACCTTATTGACGAAACCCTAGACCTAAAGAGACCTAAAACCCTAAAAATGACTTTTGCAGATTTAAAGACAAAAAATGACTGCAGGTGATCTAGATGTATGAAAATGGGCCAGCAGGTAAAGATCATGAGGGAAAATTTATAAAACACGACTACCATCAGATGATCCATGATCCTAATGGAATGCAACTAATCGAATGAGACCCCTAACATGCAATGCAACAAGAGAATTTGATCACTGATGGAGGGATGAAGATACCAACACTAACATTAGCTCCAATGGGGATGGTAGCTCCTTGGAGGTGCCAAGAACTATAGATCTCTGGAAAGTAGATAGTGCCTTCTTCCATTGGGTTATGGAGTCAATAAATTCAACAATCCAAAACCAATATCTTGACTCAAAACTGACTCAATTACAAGACTGAAATCGACTGAAAATTGACTTAATTGAAACAAGTACTTACAAATATTTTTAATGGAAGGAGACCATCAAGATTTGAGGTATTCAAATGATGATGACAACCACCAGCCTACTGATGAAATATGTACAATCATGTGAAGTGGGCCTTCCAATGTAACCAATCCACCAGATGGCTACATACTGAAATTCTGCTCTCACTTTCCCCGAGCAGGTAGAATGATGTACATGTAGGCAAATCACAATAACAACTGAAACCAAGGATTATGCTAATGAACCAAGCCACCTATATCTTCTCTAATTCTTGAAAAATAATGTCGAAGGGATCTTGATAATCCTGAAGCACTAGCTTGTCTTAAGATCCAACAACGAAAATACAAGTACTCCCTTCATTTTGTTCTGAAAGAACAACTGGTTGCCGAGTGATAGGAAGGCACAGAGAGGTATAAGCTTCTGCCATCTAAGTGTTAGCTGTAAATTCCTTGACCATGAGAAATTCTGGCATATTTTCTCTCTCAAGCTCATATTCCTCAACTTCATGGTCTAGGTATTTCTTAAATAGAAAACAATCTTCAAGATTATCAAACATGTCAGTCTTATCATTTTCATGAAAGAAAATATTATCAGTTCGCTGATCTATAAATCTAATTTCAAGACTGTCATCATTTTCAAAAGAAGAAGTTTTACCAACACCTTCTTGACCATGTGCACACTTCATACCTGAATTAGCTTGGGCTGTAATTTGACCTTTCATAAGTAGATCTATCTCATCTTCAGACAAAGGAGAACATACTATATGTTTTGTTTTTTTCAAGTGATTATTGTCTTCATGAAATAACATGAAAAACATGAAAAACCAGAATGGCAGTCCTTAATTCCCTGATCTTCTGAAATTTGAAAACATTGTTGATCATCTTCATATGACATGGCAATCAAATTATCATTTACCACTGAGTTATTGAAAGAAGATTTTTCACTTACTTGAACAAAGATCTCATTTTGTTTTTCATAAAATGATTGGATTACCTCCTCACGAAGGCTTTGTTCTAATGAAATGAGAACATTTGGGTCAATACCTCTGTCTTCTTCATTCTAGATGATCTCAACAATAGAGCTCTCCTTCATGGGATTCAGATCAAGGTACTCCTAATCATCACGATCTGAATCTAGATCTGAAATAGCCAACTTGACTTTATCACATTCTAAAATTGGAACTTGACTTTCCTCCAAACTGTCTTCTTCTATGGACAGATCTGAAATAAAACCTTCTCTTTCATAATTTTCCACGATAGTAAGATCTTGATCTAGCTGCAAATTTTACTACACCTTGATGAGTATCCTCTTTATGCTGCTGAAATGGATTTTCATACAAAGCTTCCATGATCTCATCATCTATGAATTCATCATCTTCATAATATTTCTCAAGGCTTTCAATAAAAATATAAGCATGTTTGCAACAATTTTGAACTAAATTTAATGATGGATAAGATTCTTTATACCTTTCAAAGAACATGGCATGAAAATCCTTTAAACAGTAAATACAAGTAGGTGGAAAACTTTCATACCAAGATCGGACTTCACCTTCCAGAGTGGCCATGAATATCTTCATCAAACAATCTTCAGGAAAATCAACCTTCAACTTGCAAATATGTATGTGAAATCTAACCAGATGTAAAGCAACATCATTCCTATTATCATCATCTTTAAACATAGGCAAATTCCTTTGCCAATCTACCTTCAGAATTTTATTTGGAAAGCCTAAAATGTGATCTCGGCTCATGGGAGCATACCTTCGAGCAAACAAATCCATTTTGATAACGATTAATTCACCAAGAAATTCTTCAGGCTACTGGTTCTTGAAGAGTAGAGTCGCCATAAAAATTATGAACCTTGGAATTTTTCGACATTGGGGTTGCCAGGTGAATGATTTCAGCCTTCTTGTGTCTGATCATTGTCCACCATCAACAATCATATCTAACTTGATACATGTACTGGGGTGATCGTTTAGATCAGATGTTCATTTTATAAGCTAGACCAGAGATTGAATGAAGCGACATTCATCTACTTTCGCTAATGCAAAGAAAGAGCGTTTCAAAGGCTACCTGGCTAACTTCAGGCTCCGTATGTAGTCTACAAAGAAAAACAATGATAATAAACATTTCATCTCCCCAGTATGGTCGCCACTATGTTAGGGCCTAAATCTACCTCAGGCTGAGAAAGGCAGGATCTAGGGTAACATCAAACCATGCTTAACCTGGTAGCTAGCCCTACCAGGTTGAGAGAGGGTTCTCTCCTTGTCAATCTCAGGAAAATATGATCAATGAGGCTTGAGATGACTGATGTGAAGACTGATTTTAGGCTAGGTATGCATTCAGAAGAGTTTGATTGAATTTGATGATGTTTTGTTGGCTCAAATGTGAAAGGCAGATTTTGGGTATGGGGAATGGGCTCAGTTTTGCAGAGATCTCTATGGGGCGAGTTAGGCAAACAATTTGGTACTTCAAATTGAGTGAAACAGAGAGCTTTTAGACTAGTGAGGAGTTGAAGAGGGCATGAAAGTCTCAGGAATCCTCTTCAAAAAGCTGAAAACATAAATAACTAAACAAAACCCTAGGTAGAGCACTGCAAATCAATGAATTCTACCTTTATCCTTGCTTCATTTAGTTAATATGAATAGAAAGAGATAATGGCATACATAAAACACGTGTAAAATTAAAATTACAGAAGGAAACACAATACCAAATCAAGTTGCCATAAGAATCCCATAAAGTGTTGCAAACCTTGGTCTATTCCTTTGCCAAATTGCTGAAAAAGAGTGTATAATAAAGCTCTAAGCTTTCCCAAAAGTACAACCTTTTCTAATGACTGAAAAATTACTATATATAGGCAACCAACAACTTATCCTAGCCTCTAGGGGTCAAGCTCATAAGTTTAGGAGCTGTTCCAACAAAGTCTAAACTGAGAACTAAAAACTAGGCAGTCGAACAACTTGCCTCTAAAAACTAGGGAACTGATTCATTCAGTTGCAAACTAACTTTTCACCCCACTTTAGTAGGCACCTGCTTCACATTCATTATTTTTAGCATAGCAGCATCCACCTTGGGATCTTTGTAGATGTGCCATCCCACCCCAGGCTATATAGGAACCTTCTACTTCATAAATAATTAACATCACAGTTATGGGTCAACCGCACAAAATCTTTGTCATCGAAGTCCATTTGCTAGTCGCACATTGTTAGTATCACAGTTGGTCACAAGAATTACAAGGTATCTCTATCCTTGGACCTTTGTTCATCATGGTTATTCATCCACAAACCCACACTTCATCAAAGTCTATTTGCTAGGGCACACACTGTCACTATCATATTTGGTCACACGCATTACAGGGTATCTCTATCCTCAGATCTTCGTTCATCATGGTTATGGGTTAACCACATAAAACCATTCTCTTCAGTGGCTCTTCATATTCAACAAAGGATTTGTAGGAGGGAACTTCACGTAATGGGGACCATTTCTTCTTAAGGAGGGAGGAATGATCCAAATGGAAAATGGTATCAACCCATCATATTCATGCACCCATGGAATTTACCCATGGTATTGTAAGTGACATCCACCCATGGTATTGTAAGTGGCATCCACCCATGGTATTCATTCACCCATGGAATTTATCTATGGTATTGTAACTGAAAAAGTTTATAAGTAACAAGTCGCATTTTGTAAAAGGACAAATTGCCCAACACAATGTAGCTTTTACCATTATTCTCCATTTTAATAAAAGGTTTCTTTGTATTTTTATTTACTATGTGTTCTCTCATTTTCTTTCTAGCATTATAATTTTTTCAGATCTTAGGGGTCTCCCCACCCAAGATCCATTTCAATTTTTTAGATCTTGTGGGCTTCCCCCCAAGATCCAGATTAGTGTGGTTGCTTCTATTGATCATGCTAGTGGCATGGAGGATGCCCGAGGAGAGAAAGTTCCCACAACATGATCTGGACATATGTGAGGCTGCGAAATTCGCTTCGCTGTGAGCGACGAAGGACCCTGTGCGCATCATTGGAGACAAAGATATTCTGGGTCCTGTTCGAGTTTGAGTTGAGGATGGCGATCAACCAACGACCGTGGTTATCATCAAGATTGCATGCACAATATGCTAACATTGTTGATTTCAAGGAATATTTTCATAATTTGTCTATCTGTGTGAAGAAATATGCCATAGGCACATGGCATAAGATTCCATTCTTGGTTGCCAAAGATAATATTATGGGGGTCATCACTAAATGGCGATCGATTAGCTCACCCCATTTGACATAGGCAAAGGAACAGGTAAGGATGTTGAAGGCGCAAATATGACAACTATAGAGAAAGATAAGAAGAAAGTAGTATAGAAGGCTTCTACAAAAAAAAAAGTCGCGGTGAAAGAAAAGGTTGCGCAATAAGAGGCTTCTGCAAAGGAGAGAGAAGCACCAAAAGAAAAGGTCTCTGCCAAAGAGACAAAGGTGCCAAAGGAGGAATCTACCATCACATCGCAGACCACTATTTCCCTCTACGAATCTGAAACAGAGCACACCAATTTAGAGGTAGAGATAGAGGGTGAAGAGGAAGGGGCACAGAATTGGAGTCCCCCTTCATTATAAGAAAGAGGTAGAAGAGGAATTCCACGGGACCACGCAAGAAGTAGAATTTTGCAAGTGTGACACTATTGGTCCTCATAGAGGGTGACTTGGATGAGATTAGTGATGTGTTTCGCAATGCAATGGAGACTATCGGGAACAACATTGAGGACCAGTACCATCAGACACTCGACAAGGTGCGGTAGGGCCTGAGGGAATTACGGGACCAAACAGGGGTTATTCAAGTGAGCGTCGGACAATTGAGCCTGCAACAAGCGATCATGATAGCAGAGATCACCACATACCTCCATGTAGTACAGTTACCAGAAGGGTCTTTGCACGTTGATACTTTATAGGATAGGGAATGCCTATTGCATCTGAATAATTTGAGCCTCAACCTCGTGACGCTCTCCATTTAGACATTACATGACTTGCATCAAGGAATCTCAGACAAAGTCAGAGTCCAGGAACAATGGGAATTGCTGGTTATTCATGAAGTCAAAACCAACAATGAACAAATGTTCAAGGAAAAGGTGGAGGAACTCAAAGAACAGGAAGAATTCATTGTTCATAGTCAGCATCGATAGTGTAGGCCTATAATGAGCTTCCCGAGCTACATATTCCAGTAGAAATGACCTCCGTAAGAATATCTAGAAGTTAGATATTGTGGTGAAGGAGTCAAAGGAGGAAGTTGGTAAGGTTTGTTTTGAGCTGCAACTGCAGATATCTGAGCTTCAACTTAAGTTGTAGCCAACTACTCCTCTGAAAGTTAGAGAGGAGTGTGAGGTTTCCATTAAAGAAGACACGACTACTTTGGAAGTTGTAGCCAAGGATTGCAGCCAGTTATTTGAAAAAACCATGGAGATGTGGACCTCACTGCAGGAGGATCCACACTTGTAGAAATTCGAAGCAGATATCTATAAAAATAGGTGCAGTTCGATGAGATCAGGGCTGCAACGTGGAACTTAGCCCTGGTGCAAAGGTTCACCAGACTGCAGGAGGGAAAGTTCATCCAGACCCATATTGATGAGTTACGTGAAAAGGCATCCATCATATTCTCAAGGATGCATCCCTGAGATGATGAGGCAAGCTGGTTGACACAGGTGGTGCAAAGCAAGCCGAAGGTTATGCAACAAACACATAGTACCATTGGTTTTGCAGTCGAAGGTCCAACTACAAAGAAACTGCTTGAGGAGGTTCATCCGGCTTCTGCATAGGCAAAAACAGATCTTCAAGCATTAAAGACTAAATTCAATGATCTGCAGGTGAAGATTGAGGCAACAACAACAGAGTGACTTAGGACGAGTCACAACTTTGTGTTAGGGGCCTATTGGGATAGGGTCCCCTGGGGTTAAAGTTTGTAAAAGTTTTGTAATATTGTAAAGTCTACGCATTTTGAGGAGTAGAGCGTGCAGGTCGATAAGAGTCAAAGGGGTTTTAGGAAGGTCAAAACCGCTTTGTTTGTTAAGCTTTAAGTTGTTTTGTGACCTGCCCATGGTTCGTGGACCATGGTATTGTAATAGAGAATGATATAAAAATGATTCATAGAGAGTCATAAGAGATGTCTATCAATCAATCAGTGAATGATCTAACTAAGAGATATAAATTTTTTTTTCTCTGTACTTAGGCGAAGGGGAAGGCTCTTGTAGCTATGTGTGTGGAGACCTTGGTAAGTCCGTAGCTGAGTGTGCAGGCTCCTGCAGTTGTGTGTGCAGGGTTGGAAGAGTCTGTAATTGAAGATCTAAGCATAATAAAGGTTGTTTTGGAGCATTATCTGTGTATCTATGTGTTATTGTTAACTTCTGAAATTGTTGTATGTTTTCTTTGTTTACTACAATTTATCATAAAAATTAATTAATAGATGTGCGAAAGAGGTAGATCTATTATTTTAGATGATGTATCAATGTTTAGCACAATCGGCATATGGTTTGAATTTGTTAGTTGTTAGTTACTATATTTCTTGGTTTTAAGGGTTAGGGTTCACGAAGGTCAGAATAAAGCCCCAAATCTAACGGAAACACATCACATAGTCCATTGCATACAAAAGCTTGGTTCTAGCATCCCACAATATTGCCTTAGGTGAGACTACAGCCTCTGCTACGCGGGTTGTTGCCAAAAGCGTCGATAGTGTAGGGCTTTGTTGGTTAGCACAGTTAACTCTGAACCTGGTTCCAAGCCCCCTCAAGCCAACATGTCTTTGCCTATGGGGTATCAAGATTTGACGGTATATGACAAGAAAATCATCCAACACACAATACCGATCAAGGAAGATCATATTTCATTTAAATAGAAGTTCTAGAGAACAAATCTTGTTCTTCTGCCCTTGATTGAAAAAGAGGTTAGGAAATTATTTGATTATGGAATTATAGTACCTCTTAGATTTTATAAATGGCTATCTAACTTAGTGTAAGTTAGGAAGAAGATATGGGAAATCAGATTGTGTGTAGATTTCAGGAATTTGAACAAGGTGTCTCTCAAGGACAACTACCCATTACTGAAGATGAATCATATCCTTCAGAAAGTGGTGGGTGCAAGGCGAATGTCATTGTTGGATAGATTTTCAGGGTATAACTAGATTTTGGTTCACCCAAAGATCAAGATAAGACCATATTCACCACACCTTTGGGAACCTTCAAATATGCTAAAATGCCTTTTTGTTTGATGAATACAGGAGCAACATTTAAGCGAGCTATGGACTTAGCTTTTGCAGGTGAGAAGGAAAAATTCATGGTGATATATCTGGATGATATCACCATTTATTCCCAGTCAGATGAGGATCATTTGTAGCACCTGAGGGAAGTTTTTATAAAGTGAAGAAAATATGGCATTTCACTTAACCCCAAAAAATCTATGTTTGGTCTGGAAGAAGGGAAATTGTTAGACCATATTATTTCTAAAGATGGTATTAGAATTGATCCAAACAGAATTGCAGCCATTCAAAATATGGATATTCCTAGAAGCAAGAAATAGATTTAGTCTTTTATGGGGAGAATAAATTTCCTAAGAAGGTTTATTCCTAATCTAGTTGAACTCTTGAGGAAAATCACAGACATGCTCAAAAAGGACAACGAAGTAAAATGGGATGAAGAAATCTATTCATTCAGATTTAGATTCTTTTTTTTGTTTAATTCTAGTTATTTCAATGAAGAGGAGAAAAATAAAGTCTTGTTAATAGAGATAAAAGAGGAAGAAAATGTAGAACATACTAGCAAGAAAATTGAAGAACAAAGCAACAAAATAGTTCATGAAGAAGTTGAAAATTTGAAGGTTCAAATATGTGAATAAGAAGAACCAAAACAACACCTTTGGACCATGCATTTTGACAGATCAATGAGTAGAGAAGGTGTTCATTCAGGTGTATGGATAGTTAGCATGAAATTCGGAAATACTAGGCTTTGCTCATACAAGTTAGTTTTTGATTGTACCAACAATGTGGTCGAGTATGAAGCACTCCTTTGGGGTTTTCAAATCTTGAATAAATCAGAAGCCAAAAGGATAGTTGTATATGGATACTTAGAGTTTGTCATCAGGAACGTTAGAGGTGAGTACCAGACAAAACATCCCCGGATGTGTGCTTACTGGAATGTTATTCTAGATTGCTTGCAAATTTTTTCTGAATATAGTTTTTCA
The DNA here is from genome assembly GCA_000404065.3 of Pinus taeda. NCBI lineage: Eukaryota > Viridiplantae > Streptophyta > Pinopsida > Pinales > Pinaceae > Pinus > Pinus taeda. The sequence goes on from APFE030966835.1 coordinate 35,691, forward strand.
GTTGTTCCTTGAAAACAAAATGTTGTTTCAGGCGCCTTAGCCACACTGGCCTCTGATTTTGAGATTTCTAGTAGTGATAGAGGCAAGTATAAGGTTGAAGTGAAACATAGGTCTATTGTCCCATATAATTTGAAGTACTGGAAGGTTTTCTAGAATGATAAACAGTTAGTAAATTTCCTACTGATGAAAGAGGAATTTTCCAAATCAAGGATTGAAAAAGATTACAAGATAGAGGAAGATGATAAGAAGAGTTTCATAAACCAAATTAAGGAAGAGTTGGATAGACAAGGGACAAAATTGAAGGTGATACAATTGAAAGATATTGTTATACCAAGAGGGCTAGTACCATTGGAGGAGCTTTTCAACCAGAATGATGTAGCCTAGAGGCTAAAATTGATGCCTACTAAAGCTGGAGTGGAGGAATGTAATATAGGCACAACAAACCAGGAAAAAATGATCAAGTTGTCCAAGACTTTAAGTCCAGAAATGAAGTAGAAGTATTTGGACCTATTGAAGGAGTTTTGTGATGTATTTTCATGGGGGTATCAAGATTTGAAGGTATATGACAAGAACATCATCCAAGACACAATATCGATTAACGAATATCATATGCCATTTAAACATAAGTTGCAGAGAACAAATCTTGTTATGCTGCCCTTAATCGAAAAAGAGGTGAGGAAATTATTTGATGCTGGAATTATAGTACCTCTTAGATTTTCTAAATGGCTATCTAACTTAGTCCTAGTTAGGAAGAATACAAGGGAAATCAGATTGTGTGTAGATTTCAGGAATTTAAACAAGGTGTCTCTCAAGGAAAACTACCCATTTTCGAAGATGGATCATATTCTTTAGAAAGTGGTGGGTGCAACGCGAATGTCGTTATTGGATTTATTTTTGGGGTATAACCAGATTTTGGTTCACCCAGAAGATCAACATAGTACCGCATTCACCACACCTTGGGGAACCTTCAAATATGCTAAAATTACTTTTGGTTTGATGAATGTGGGAGTGACATTTAAGCGAGTTCTGGACTTATCTTTTGCAGATGAGAAGGAAAAATTCTAGGCGATATATCTGGATGATATCACCATTTATTCCTATTCATATGAGAATTTGCAACACCTGAGGGAATTCTTTATAAAGTGCATAAAATATGGCATTTAACTGAACCACAAAAAATCTTTGTTTGGGCTGGAAGAAGGGAAATTGTTAGACCATATTATTTTTAAAGATGATATTAGAATTTATCCAAATAGAATTGCAGCCATTCAGAAGATGGATATTCTTAGAAGCAAGAAAGAGATTCAGTATTTTATGGGGAGAATAAATTTCCTGAGAAGGTTTATTCCTAATCTAGTTAAACTCTTGAGGAAAATCACAGACATGCTAAAAAATGACAGTGGAGTAAAATGGGATGAAGAAAGTAGGAAATCCTATGATGAAGTTAAATACGTGATATCCTATGCCCCTATGATTTTTATTCCGGACTACACCCGAGATTTTATTATCTTTTATTTCGCATCGGAACGTAGTAGCAGTTGTTTTGATGTAGAAGAATCAACAGGGTGAGGAGCAGCCCATAGAATTTTTCAATAGAATAGTCAGGGATGTTACTCTCAAATATAATATTATGGAAAAATAGGCATTTTCTCTAGTGAAGGCTCTGAAGGACTTTCGGGTGTATATTTTACATTCACATGTTGTTGTTTACGTGCCAAGTGATGATGTCAAAGACATGCTTACACATAATGATCCATAAGGTCGATGTGGAAAGTGGATTTCTTCCTTAGTTGAGTATAATATTGAATTCAAGCCCAAAAAGTTGATCAAGGGACAAGGGATGGCAAAAATGATGGAAGAATTAAATTTGCATGCTCTGGAGATAAAATTATTGGCTTCCCTATCATAAGAAGATTAGTTGAGGCTAGTTCAGCAGGTTGTAGAGAAGTTCATTGTATCTCCATGGTAGGCAAACATCTTGTATGTATTGCAACACTTACAAGCGCCCCCAGGTTTAACTAAAACCAAAGCTATATTTTTGAAGTTAAAAGCAGTCAAGTTTTGTATTATAGATCATTTTTTGTATTGGAAGGATCGTGGTGGCATGTTGTTAAACTGTTTGTTAGAAGATGAAGCTTAAAAGACCATGGAGGAATTTCATAAAGGGGACTGTGGTGGAAATTTTTGTGGAAAACCACTGCAAACAAGATCCTAAGAGTGGGGTTTTACTGACCCACTTTTTTTTATGATGTGTATAAAAGAGTTATTAGCTATCGGGAATGCCAAATATTCGAAGGAAGGAAGAAATTACTCGTGCTACTCCTGAAAACCATAGCATTTGAGTCACCATTTCAACAATGGGGACTTGATTTTATCGGTGAAATCCATCCTACTTCTTTAGGACAACACAAGTGGATATTGACAACAAATAACTATTTCACCAAGTGGATCGAGGTAGTTCCAACCGACCAAGCTACAAACTCGATGATCATACAATTTTTGGAAGCTAATGTTTTGTCTAGGCTTGGTTGCCCACATAAAATCATCACATACGATGCAACTATTTTTACATCAAAGAAAATGGTAGATGTTTGTCATAAGTACAACATTTTTCTTGGCTGCTCAATGTTTAGTCAGTTTAATATGTCCTAAATTGTTACATTAATTATCAATCCGGGAGTCATAAACTGATGAAGTGTGGCGCACTATATGTGCAAGACAACCTCTTTCTTACTTTTTATTGTTTTCAATTTTATTTTGTTTTTGGGGTTTTGTCTTTGTTGGTCTCCTAATGCAAATGGAAATCCTATTCCTAAGTTTTAAGAATACTTTTAGTGAGCAAGTATGGATGTAGATTTAAGACAAGGTTTATGTCTCTTATGATAACTTCTAGAACTTAGCACTTCAAAAATATCTCAAAACATGCTAGTGATAAAATTAGTACTTGAACAAGAATGTAAATGTGTAGCTACTTAAATAAAACAAAAGATGAAACACTGATCATGAAATCATTGTCTCTGCTGCCCATCTAATTATAGAAATAAAAAATCTAAACTATTGCACTCAAACAAACCAAAAATTTCAGACTAACGAAAGCAAGATCAATTTACTTCACTTATAATCCGATAGCTCGCCAAGTAGCTTTTCGGGGTTAAGCCATGGCACCAGAGATAATGTCAAATAACATGAAGAATTGATATCTAACTACCTACTTGTAGATTAATGAAAATAAAATAAAATCACTTCACTTATAATCCGATAGCTCGCCAAGTAGCTTTTCGCGGTTAAGCCATGGCACCGGAGATAACGTCAATAATATGAAGAACTTGATATCTAAACTACCTACTTGCAGATTAATGAAAATAAAATAAAATCACTTCACTTATAATTCGATAGCTTGCCAAGTGGCTTTTCGGGGTTAAGCCATGGCATCGAAGATAACGTCAAATAACATGAAGAATTTGATATCTAAACTAGCTAACAACAACAAATAAATATCACTGAAATCAAAGCATAACTGAAACTGAAAAACTTAAAAGAAAAGTTCAGCAGAGAGGCAAATCTCATGTCACTATTTAATGCAAAAAATTATATGAAAAATCTCAAGCATAACCTATCCTGAAACACACTGATCAGTGTTAGTAAAAGTATGCAATGCTGGAAAATCATGTACAGGAGTGAAATATTAACACTATAAACGAATTATGAAATATATACAGTTAAACAAATTATGAAATATATACAATGGAAATAATAAAACGATGCATGAAAAATTTACAAAAATGAAAAACAAAACCTCAGCCAGCAGGGGTCCTCTGCATGGCCTTTGGTTAATACGCTGTCAACCCAAAATCACGCTTACACATTCATAAGAAATAGAGTTTTATATTGCAAAACAGAGGAAATTTCTTCTTGTTACAACAACAAGGATAACGCTACAACAACAACATAAAAACTAACAACAAGACTAACTATTTGCATTTGCAAATGCATTACTTATAGAGGAAATTACATAACTATTTTTCTATGTGAAATCTTCAGCAGAGGACACGTAAAAAGACAGAACTCGTAAGATCAACGTCTTGGTTGCCATGATCATTCAATTTACAAAAGGTGGATGTTGGATTTGCATCATGGAGATGGCCTACAGCTATCAAGAGGGATCCATGAATCTAGGAACGGTCTTGAACCTTTCACGTGCTGAAAATAGAGACCTATTTGCTGTAGGACTCCTTGTTTTACCATCCTTTGACCAAGGCTTTTCTTTACGAATTCGACTAAATAGATAGGACCTTATCCATGTCCAGATCATTTCTGAGCTTCCCACGTGCCTCGTTTCACTTGCCGACACCTGTAACCTATAGAACAATAAAAATAGTTGTGGAATCGCGAGTCAGCTATGGAAAGTGGCTGCATTCCATAGTTGATGAACAAAATCTAAATAAAATAGCAAAAACAAGAATATAGCTAGAAAACCGCTTAAATGCACTCCTAGAATCAATATGTAATGATCTTTGATAGATTATGAGGCACTGGTGTGGGAAAAAGGTCTAGGAAAGTATATAGAAGAGAGGTAGTTTTAGGGCTCAACACTCAACAACCTATTATCCTCAGGGTAATGGCTTGGCTAAATCTTCTAATAATAGCATGGCTAATATCATCAGAAAACTGCTAGAAGAAAACAAAAGGAATTGGCATAAGAAACTAGTAAATGCATTACGGGTTGATCAGCTAAGGAAAAAAATGTCAATAGGCATGTCTCGTTTTCAGCTTGTTTATGTAACTGATGCATTTTTTTCTTCTTCATTAGGAGTTCTTGCAATTAAATTGTTGCAAGAAGTGAAAGTGAAGCCAAATGACATACATAGGAGAATCCGTTAGATGATCCAAATTTAGCAGTCAAGAGAAGAGGTATTCAGAAATACTCAACTGATACAAGACCGAATCAAGCAATTCATGACAATAGAACCAAAGAATCTGATTTCCAGATTGGAGACTTGGTGCTGAAATGGGATGCCCGAATTAAGGAGAAAGGAAAACATGGGAAGTTTGATAGCTTGTGGAAAGGTCCTTTTAAAGTTGCTGCATTTCATGGGAATAATTCTTATCTACTGACAGACCTGTCAGGAGAGGTACTTGGAGGAGGGCCTATCAATGATAGGTTATTGAAGCATTTTCTTGTTTAAGTTATAACTGATCCAACATTCCATTTCATATACCAATTTATTTTTCAATACTGCAAGTGTGGGTAGTTGTAAATAGGATTTGAAGACCAAAGTGAAGGCCCTAAGATCCTGATGGTTTACTGCCATAAGTAAGTTCAGTTAGTCAGATATATTTTATTTCAGTTAGTCAGCCAGTCATGCTTTCAGTTTTTAATTTTTTTGACTCCATTGCCCAATGGTCTGAATAGGTTACTAGTCTTCTCTCTATTCTTGTCACCTCATTAGGAGGCTTCCATCGCCATTGGAGCCAATGTTAGGGTTCCATAATAGGAATCAATGGTGTTGGCCTATTACTATTCATTTTGGTCAGTTTAGCCTAAGAATCACTAGGTGTCATAGAATAAATTTTTTCATGTTAAAAGGGTCATTTATCCAACTAGTCAAATGTTGGTAAGGCTTTTTGCTTGTCAAGTGTTTGTAAAATGACTTTGTAGGTCAAATCAACATGAAAATCTCTAAATTAGCTTTCCAATGAGATATAGATCTCGCAAAATCGGTTCAAACATCAAAAGCTATAGCAAAAATAAAATCCTTCTGCAAAAGTCAGAAAACAAAGGAAAAAGGCTAAGTGTCTTGTAGGTTCGAAGTTTTTAAAAGAGAAGTAGTGGAGGTCGGAGAAAATCTACGATCAATGATCGCTGGTATTGCATATTGGTGATCGAAAGGTTCATGCATAGCACCACAGTAGAGAAATATCAACAATTTGCAATCGCCGATTAGATATATTAGTGGATGGACAATCGATGGGGTCTTGTGCATAGTGCAATTGGAGAATCGCCATGTCAGAGGGTCCGGACATATCAAACATCACAATAGTGAAGGAACATTGGCAAATAGCCATATTGGTGATCGGAAATAGGTGTTTGCATGTTGCAGGGGTGACAACTTTTTAAAATTTGTGATATGTAATATTGTTAAAGTCGTTAGTGTTAAAGCGTCGGGGAGGGTCGAAATACCTTAACAACAAATTTTCATTGCACAACCAAAAGTTTACATGCCTTTTCTCTCTCCTCTAGAGACACATGTGATAGGTAGTGATTGGTTCTGATATGCTATGTGGTAGCTGAAGTCATCATGATGTGGTTGTACAATGATAGGGTGACATCATATCAGAATTATCAATCGAAGGTTAAGAAATGTCACTGCATCAAAGAAGAACCACTAATTGAAAAATGTCGATAGAGGAGCTCCGTTGAGGGGGCTGACCCACAGTTATAAAAAGGTCAAAGGACTGAGGGATATTGGTACAACAGTAATGACATGGATATATGTTTTATGTGTTAAATTAAGGTTTGGCGGAGAGAGGTTTAAAAAAGGTTTTATGTTAAAACCTAGGTGTGGGCCCTCCCTCATCCCCTCTCCATGTGGACCAGGCCACGTCACTCATTGGAGATTGCAAGTTTTGGGACTGCAACCAAATGCTACGTTGTGAAATCATCGATTGTAAATTATAAATATATCAAAGGCCTAGGTGCATATGTATTGTGGTCCCATGTATTACATATGGGGACCATTTATAATGTGTAAATATTACAAAGAATCGTCCTTCGTCCCAACCAAAGGGTTTAGCCCCTAAAAAGGCTATGGCCCTGAGTCCCAAGGCCCCAGCCATTCATATTTTTCCTAAGCCCCTGGGGCTAAGCGTATCACAAAATTTGATACCTGCACAGTTCAAAGTAACACTCAACGGAAAACACTGATTTTATTAAAGTTCCGATGTATTGGTCCCTATTCTTACCCTTGGTTGCAGAACAAAGAAATGTATTAAAGCACACCAACAGGGACTGTTACGTATTTGCAGTGCATCACAAAAGGGTTGTTGTTTCTTCTTTTTCATCCCGAAGTTAAAGGAATCTGGTAAGCTCAAGTAGAAGAACCTGATAAGCTTAAAGGGGGGTGACAAAGATGAAGATGAATGAACCAAGGTATCCAGAGGATTTTGGTCATTTTTAACAGAATTTTTAGCATGGTGGAAAACAATTTCAATTTTTTCCAAACGCATTATTTTGAATTATGTGTCTAATTTTGATGAAAAACATTAATCTTTTGTTTTTGAGGGTTTCCATCTATTCTAAATGGATAACTCATATATCTAATCTGGTCATGAGATATTTCTATGATGTAAGAATATTTAATTCCCTGAAAGGCAATGTAGAAAGGGTTGGTTGGTTCATGCGTGAAGCAAAAAGACTTGTATTCTGTTTTTTTCAAGTATTTTAAGTGAATGGAAGAAGGACGAGGGTGTTTTCCAGGGATTCTCATGTTAGATTTTCATTGGTATGTGTATTCTCTTTTTTATTAGTGTTTATTATGTTTCCATGGCGTGAAAACAATTATTCATGCTCAGCTAAAATAAATATGTAGAATTCACTTTGTGCTATGCTTTGTATCAGCTGAACATTTATGTGTTTCCTTTTCTTCTAATGGAAATTTGAATTCATTTGTAGTTGATCCTCTTATTGTAACCTTTTGATGTTGCACTCATCCACTCACTACTACAAAATTTGTTAATTATCGAGAGAGCTGCCTATCTTGCCCCTGCTCAAAATATCATCATTATCCCTTATTCAATTGAATCATTAAATATGTTGAGCCTTTTCGAAGTGGATCTATCTTCTTTCAACTACCTTCAAGAAACAAATTAAACATACCTTTTTTTATCCTCATAACCACTCTAAAATCCATATCCTATCAATTTTTGATAGATAGTTGATCTGGTGAGAGGGCCCTCTCCAAGGTTGGGGGACTGGACCTTAACCTACAAGTAGTTTTTGGTTAACCTTTGGGATCCCTTTCCTCAGCCTAAAGGGATTTATGAAGTGCTAACATAACCTCCCTATGCTTTAGGAATTATAGGTGTTTGAGACTATTGGATAGGTTGGTCAGTGTGCATAATTCATAATTAGTAGAGTTCACCATGGCTTGCTTTAGCTAGATAAGGAATATCCTATCCATGTCCATGATATCAATAAGTTCATAGGGTCATCAATGGAGGGAGAATACATTCTCACTGCATTCCAAGGGGAGTCCAAGCACATTAAGAAAATGAGGTTTGCCAACCTGAATGCCAAATATGGTACTAAGCATCGAGGATGCAGATTGGCCATAGACCTCATCAGCAATGACTAGCTCAAATTTTCCTACCATCTCATCGCAAGGAACATCACTTGTCATTATAAAAAAGGTGAGAGCACACTCAATACCATTTATGTCATCAAATTTTGTGCACAGGGAATTCAATTGAATTGATGCAAATATCTCCTTGATGAAATTTTCCAATCATGTAAAGCATTTTATAGAAAGCGGGGTTATTTCGTCTATAGGTACCTGCTACTTGCTCTCACCATGATGAAGTGGCCTGCCCCTGGTGGTCATGATTTGCATGCCTAATTATATAGAAAATCCCTCGCTCAAACTTTCAACCCCTAGAAGATCCACCCTGATTTTGCTAATGTTGCTTTGAACAAAAACTCCATTGGTGCCACTACCTAGATCAAGAGAATCATGCAATCCCTCCTTGACAAGCATGCATATCACATCTAGTTTGGTATTAATTACCATCACTATTATGTCTGCCCTAAGGATATAGAGAAATATAAATTAGACACCCAACGTTTGTCGTTCTATCTTTCATAGAAGGCATTCCACAAGGAATTCATGAGTTGGCCCAGATTTCAGCAAATTTGGAGACCCGAAGGAACTTACTATTATCTTCGTAGTTTAACCTAGTGATAATCACTTACACCTGCTACTTCATCTACCCACAAACATATGATTATGTCAATGCCTTCTTCCTCTAAACCAAAATTCTCTCAACCTCTTATTAAAAGGCTTTGATCTCATTCCAATTTTGTCTAGACCCATGTGTAACACCCTCCTCCCACACCTACCCAAGTAACTGACCAACTAGGGTAAATGTGTCACAAGAGGCTACTATGGTTATTCAACCTCCTTTGTGACCTTAAGGAAGTGGAATTGATGAAAACACAACATACAAACCTTCCACATTAGCTACAGGACTCCCAAGAACCATCCCAGCCACACATGTAGCTAGCCCCTAAGCCCCACTGAGGATTTAGACCACTTGACCTCTCGATACTCCCATGCTATGGGCCTGATAACATCATAGAGGCTCTGGACGCTCTCACGTAAAGGCATGACAATGTCCAGGGACTAATTTTCTTAGTGTTGTGCCAACGTCCTTGGGATTCGAGCCACTTTTTCAGGCCCAGAGCCCAGGTCACTACCCATAATTGAATGACACCTTTAGAATAGAAATATAACAAGGAAACAATGATGCACATGAAAATACTTGAACATGCCCTTAACTAGACCCCTACTAGGCATGGCAGGAATTTCGTCAAACATACCACAAATATGTAATCAAGAGGTGTAAACATCAAATTTAACCATAGGGGTCTCATACTTATATGAGAATCTCTATGAAGCATTGTTCCCTTATTTCATTGTTGCATTATCATCTATTAGGTCATAGATACATTTTTTATTCATTTATAAGTAAAAACATGATGAGATCCATACATAGCCATTGTCATAAAAAATATACATAACCAACAGAATAGCAATAGAAATACCAAGGAAGTCACTACCATATGATCCACACATAAATTAGTATAATACTCATAGAATTACAAGGAGAAATAACTTCATATTGATGATGCAAAATCTAAACCCAGGATGGGACTACCATGTTCCACCCAACCATAAATGGCTGAGCCAAATCTCTCTTCGTCCATTCACCCCTGTGCCATATTCCAAGCATGAATGTGGGACTCAAACCAAAAGAACCAACTAGGGAATCACAAGGCTAAACCACCTCACACTCATCATAAAAACAAGGCTTTATCGTAATCCATCCCAAATCACTAGGCCAACACAATAAACATGTAATAACAATATTTACTATGATCTCCACCCGATCACTAAGTCAAACAAGCATGGATGCCACTATATTTCTCCACCTATACTATGAGGAATTTTCCTGTCTCCTAGTCTCTTAGGCTTTACTGCAATCCACAATTCTATCCAGGGATCACTAGGCCCTAAACCAAGACACCACCTTCTAGAATTGACTGTATATTTCACCATTCACCAGCAAGGATTGCTAGGCCTAATCAAGGGCAACGAACTCTAGGCTCTACCATATATCCCACTATTCACCGACAAGGATTCCTAGGCCCACTGAGGCACAAAATCATGTCTTTACGCAACCCACAATTTGGCTCAGGGGTTACTAGGAAAATGTCTTTAACGTGATCCATAGTTCAGTTTAGGGACCACTGGGCCATGTGTTCTATCATTCAGAGATCCACCTCACTCAACTTCAAATCCATATGACAATCCAACTCAACCAAAACATAAGAACCCCATCACACCATGATTATTGAGAAACGACAAGGCTAGGCTGAAAACATATCACACCTGGAAAAACCCCTGCCATAACAGAAAAAGAACCACATTCAATACCATGCATGCCAAATATAGCAAGGAAAATACACATGCAAATCGACACTTGCAAAGAATACTATTGTAGCTACTTGATCCTTCTCTTCCTTTCTTGCTCATTCCTTCCTCTTTTCTTCTTTGCCTTTCTTGATCCAATGCCAAAATAATTCAAGAAAACTCTAATTGTCCAAGAGTGAGAGAGAGAGAGAGAGAATAATGAGAGAGCTCCAAAACTAAACTAAGAAAAGGTTACAAACTGATCCTCAAAAGCCTTTTTTAATCATTTATGACTCTATTTTCTTCATTTTCCATTATTTTCCTTCGATTTCCTCTTCACATGCAACCTGTGACATTTCACCTTCCTTTTCTCCTAATTTCCATTATTTTCAAAAATAAATGTGCCAAAAATGATATTTTTCCTTTCCAAATCCTTAGTCATTTCCTTTGCCAATTTCCTTAGCCATAATAAACCAAATGAACACCCACTAGGATGTTTTTCCCAACATTCAGCTTGGAATAAGTGTCCCATCAACCATGGTTATTATTTTTTCCTTTATTAACTTTTATTACATGGAATTTTCACCAAGGATATTACAGAACCATCCCCCTTGAGGGACACCATCCTTAGTGTTCAACCACACCTATACCTCAGCAAAACCACTGAAAAACAAACATACTACCCATGGAGCTTTACAACATAACTCAATGCAGTATTTACAATGATCACCCTGCTGGAAAGTAAACGAAAATGACAACATAACAACATGACAAATATAATGACATTACACCCATACCTCTTATTGGAGCTTTATAACATAGCTCATGGTAGTTTTTACATCCATATACATATTTATACATACCAAAACATCATAAAACATGTACCAAAACATATAACAAAGACATATAACAAAACACCATACCAAAATTGCTTTACCTAACTCGAAAAACAATGAAGGGTACATAGCCCGCATCTAAGTCGCCATCTCCCATGTATATTCATCGAGCCCAAAGTTCTTCCACTATACTTTAACCTGCTTGGTTGATCGATTCCAGAGCATGAGCACATTTTTATGCAATATACACTGAGGCTTCAGTTAGAATTCTCCATCCGGTTCCACCTGCAATACAGACCAGTCAATAACATGATCAATATCTTTAACATACCTCTTAAGTAATGAAACATGGAAAACATCATGTAATTTCATTGTTAGAGGGAGTGCAAGTCAATCGACTATTGACCTAATCCTCTTAATAATACTGAAGGGTCCACAAAACCGTGGTGCCATCTTGGTACATGATCCAATATATAAGGATATCTTCCTTGGTTTGATGCGCAAGTATACATGTTCCCCAAACTATAACTCCTTGAACAACCTATTTCGATCTACATAGCTCTTCTACCTGTCATGTGTTGCCTTTAGATTCTTCTTTATGACCTACATTTCTTGTTCCATGTCCACCAACATGTCTAGTCCAATCAACACCCTGTTAATTGGATCACTCCAACTGATGGGAGTATTGCAACTCCCCCCATACAATGCCTCAAACAGACTCATCCTCAAGGATTCATGATACCCATTATTATAAGTGGACACTACCAGTGGAAGATACTCTTCCTACTTTCATTGTTGTTGCATCACATACATACTCAACATGTCCTCTAATATCCAGTTGACCCTCTTAGTTTGTCCATCTGTCTGCGGATCATAAGTTATATTGAAGGACAACTCTGTACCCAAACCCACAAACTATTCCTTCCAAAACTAGGAAGTGAACTTTGCATCCATGTCTGACACAATATTATTTGGAACTCCATACACTCTGACCACATCTCTAATGGATACTTGTGCTACATTACTAGTTGAGAATGTAGACATCACTAGAATGAAGTGCGTTACCTTTGTCAAATGTCCACCACTACCATGATGGAATCATGATGTTTCATTGTCCTTAGAAACCTGGTGATAAAATACATGGAAATGACCTCCTATTTCCATTATAGAATCCTAATCAGTTGTAGCAGTCCACCTGGATGCTTACTCTTTTCCTTCACATGCTAACAATCAAAACACTTAGCCACAAAATCTACTACAACCTTCTTCATTGTGGTCAATGTATTTTGATAGCTTGGATGACCTGAATATGGTTTCACATGAAACTCCCTCAAGATCACCTTCTTGAGCTCACTATTGTCTGTCACATATATCCTATCTCTGAATCTAACCAATCCATTTTTCGTGATAAAATAGTTCACATCTTGTGCACCTGCACATGTACCTATACCTGTACTACTACCTATACCCATACCTATACCTATACTCTGCTGTAACCTATGCACAATCTCCATATACCTGACATCCTACTAGCTTGCATGCAAGATCCTATCATGTAAGTTTGTCCCATAGGAGCTCATAGCTGCTAAGTGATTTACCTGTACCCACTTGCTAAGAGCATCTGCCATCATGTTCTCCCTTCCTTTGATGTACTTGATCTCAAAGTCAAACTCATTAATTGTGGCCAACCATCTAGCCTGCCTGGCCTTCAGATTCGGTTGGTCAAACAAGTACCTCAACCCAATGTGATCACTCATTAACACAAACCTCCTACCAAGAAGATAGTTCCTCCACATCTTTAATGCATGTATGATCACTGTTAACTCAAGTTCATGTGCCAGGTAGTGTTTCTCTTGCTCATTTATCTTTTTGTGACTCATAGCATACCACTTGTCCATCCTACATAACGACTCCACTAATTCCTCTCTTGCAAGCATCTATACATACTACAAAATCTTTGTCTGGATCTGCAATCTATAACACTGGTGCATGTGTCAACAACTGCTTAATTGGTCAAAACTAACATAACGCTCTTCTTTCCATTCAAATTTCTTACCTTTCCTCTTCAAGGATGTAATAGGATAAGAAATTTGTGAGAAGTTCCTAATGAACCTCCTATAATAACCTGCCAGTCCCATGAAAGATCTCACCTCATCCACATTTCTAGGAGATGCCCACTCCATGATAGCGCTTTTCTTTTTCTAGATCCACTGCTATTCCCTTATTGGAAACATGTCCCAAGTAATGTACCTCAGTCTGAAAGAAATTGCACTTGTTGAGCTACACATACAATTGGTGCTCTCTCAACAACCTCAACACTACTGCTAAATGCTCAACATGCTCTTCCTCATTTTTAGAATATACCAATATGTCATTAATGAACACAATAAAAAACTTATCCAGATATAGATGCAACACACTATTCGTCAAGCACATAAATGTAGCTGGAGCATTAGTGAAACCGAATAAAGCTACAAAAAGTTCATAATGCCCATACATCGTCCAGAAAGTTGTCTTGTAAATGTACTCCTCTTTTATGCGTACTTGGTGGTATCTTGATCTCAAATCAATCTTTGAGAACACCATTGCTCCCTTCAACTGATCAAACAAATCATCAATCCTTAGCAATGAATACCTATTCTTGATGGTCACTTTGTTTAACTGCCTATAGTCAATGCATAATCTTAGAGTACCATCCTTCTTCTTCACAAAGAATACTGGTGTGCCCCAAGGTGATACACTTAGCCTAATGTATCCCTTGTCCAACATTTGATTCAACTGGAACTTCAACTCTACCAACTCAGGTGTGCTCATCCTGTAAGGTGCCTTTGATGTTGGAGCTTCCCCTCGCACTAACTCAATACAAAAGTATACTTCCCTGTGAGGTGGAAACTCTGAAATCTCTTCAGGAAACACATCCTAAAACTACTATAGAACTGGTACCTTCTCAAAACATCTGCATCCTAAAATTCCTTAATTCTATCACTAGAAATATGTATTGAAAATAAAACACACCCTTTCCTATGGCTACACTTTTCCTGCATAACTATCACCATCCTCGCTGATGTGGATTTCTTCTTTCCTTGTAAGACTCTTGGTTCCGCATTATCATCTACACAATAAATGGCTTTGTCATAACAATCCACCTCTATCCTATGAAGGTACAACCAATCCTTTCCCAACAACATATTGTGTGATCCCAATGGTAATACATCCAAATGTGTTGCAGTAGGCATACCATTCAAATCAAATGCACAAGCTCTTACCCAATGTTGAACTCACTTCTTTCTACATGTAGCCAACTGCACTAACCAATATTTTGCATGAAATTCCTTACTCAAACCACACTTATCCACCAAGTCAGGACTAACATAGCTATAATTATATCTAGGGTCAATCAAAATAGAAATAGATTGATCATAAAGCTCACTATCCATCTCAATGATATATGTTTGATGGTTTGCCTATTTGTTATCCAATGCTGCATAAATACGAGGAACACTTTAACCAACATCCCCAACAGTCTGTGCCTCTTGTGTACTATATATCCAAGGCCTACCACCCTGATTTTGTGGACAATCTCTCTTAAGGTGCTTCTTACCGCATGTCCATCACTCCAACCAACCAGTGCCCTCACCTCTATGATGTTGTTGTGACCCATGTCCCTATCTAGCTGCATTGAACCTATTTTGTGGTGCCGCATTTTCTTTCTCATCTACATTTTGAGGCCTTGCTCTTTTTGACTGCCATTTACCTTTACCTTTGTCTTTCCCTTTCCATCCTTGCTGAGATTTATTCTTATGCTTTGACTATTCATAGCAATGATTCAATTTCCCAATAACTTCCTCAAGTGACCGAGGCTAACCATAATCAATCTGATCTCTAAATCTAATGGAAATCCATTGAAAAATCGTTGAACTTTAGCCTTCTCATATTTGAGATATGGTACATACCTCAATTGCTCCAGGAACTTAGTCGTGTACTCTTCATCTGTCATTGATCACATCTTTAGCTCATAGAATTTTTTGGCCTTACTGTCGTAGTACCTTTCTAACAAATACTTCTTCCTAAAAATCCTCTTGAACTCATGCTAGATCAAGTCCTCTATCTTGATGTCTCTAGCCCACTTCACATCTTCCCTCAAGATATCTACTTTACTGTTCACGCTGAAGATAAAAATTTTGGCCTTCATGTTTTTTGTGTACTCATGCAATTCAAATAATTTGTTCATCCCAAGTATCCAGGCCTCTACATATTCTAGCTTCTTCACATCTCCATCAAAAGTAGGTGGCTTTTCTTTCTTAAATAAATATGGAAATTATCCCTTATCACTCCTCCTATACGGATGATAATGATGGTGATCATGATTCCTATCAGAACCAGAACTAGAATAGTACCTGTATCCATCACCTCTCCTATATGGAGTATCCAACATCTGCCATCAATATCAGTGTCATATATATCTGAAATGTGACCACCATGAGACCTACTGCCATATGCCCCATCAATTTTCTCCTCCTGTCCATGGCTGATCTGAAGTGGCCCTTGTTGTTGCAATTCTGACAAACTTTGAAGGACTACAAAATTAACCTCTGCGTGTTTCTCTTATTCCTACATGATTTTGTCATTTTCCTCCTTACAAATCCTTATTTCGTCCTTCAAGCTTTGAAATTTGTCTGCCAAATCAGAAGATTGCCTAACACCATGCCACTCATCTAATTCATAGGGAGAGTCTTTGTAGTCTACCATCTTGCTAGTCATTTGATCTCTTTCTTACAAGGAATACTATGTTAGCTAAACTAAATCACAATAAACAAATGCACCTTAGCAAAATTCAAGGAGGATAACTCACCTAAAATATCAACCAATCAACATACTAGATGTATAGCATAATCATGCCATCATATATATCTATAATACATAAGCACATAACCATGTAACCATCAGTATAGCTAGAATCTAGTCATCAATGCATGACCACATCAACTACACATACCATGACCTAATGAATGATAACACAACCATACCAATGTACGATAACAATATGTAAGGATAAAAAATATGTATAAAATCATACACTCTTGAAGACATACTTTACAACAACAACATTCTCTTTCAGATGGCGACATCACTACAAACATCACTGACACCATGCATATGAAACAAGCACATAGATCACAAGAATTATTAACACACGTGTAAATGACATAAATGCATGACCAACACACTTCCCATCTAGTCCGAGGGGTGAACCATGCTATGATACCACTCTGTAACATCCTCCTCCCACATCTACCCAAGTAACTTCCCAACCAG
Source organism: Pinus taeda (assembly GCA_000404065.3). Classification (NCBI taxonomy): domain Eukaryota; kingdom Viridiplantae; phylum Streptophyta; class Pinopsida; order Pinales; family Pinaceae; genus Pinus; species Pinus taeda. The sequence goes on from APFE030966835.1 coordinate 52,531, forward strand.
GGTAAACATGTGACGAGAGGCTACTATGATTGGATTCAACCTCCTATGCGACCTTAAGGAAATGGAATCAATGGAAACACAACATGCATACCTTCCACATCAGCTATAAGACTCCCAGGAACCATCCCAATCACTCAAGTAGCTAGCCCCTGGGTCCCATCGAGGTTTTAGACCACTTGACTTCCGGACGCTCCCATGCTATGGGCTTGACAACATCCAAGAGGCTTTCGATGCTCTCATGACAAGACATGCCAAGGCCCAAGGAATATTTTTCTCAGTGTTGTGCAAGCGTCCCCGAGATTTGAGCCACTTTTTGAGGCCCATAGCCCATGTCACTACCTAGAATTGAATTACACCTTCAGAACAAAAATATAACAAGGAAACAATGATGCAATTACAAATAATTGAACAAGCCCTTAATCAGACCCATACTATCCATACTATCCATGATAGGAATTTCGTCAAACATATGAAAAATATGTAATCTATTGGTGGAAACAACATATTTAAGCATAGGGGTCTCATACTTATCTGAGAATCGCTATGAAGCATTGTTCCCTTATGTCATTTGGTGCATTATCCTATATTAGGTCATAGATACATTGTTCATTCATTTACAAGTAAAAACATGATGAAAGCCATACATAGCCAATGCCATAAAACATATACATAACCAACATAATAGCAACATAAATACCAAGGAAATCACTACCATATGATCCACATATAAACCAATATAATACTCATAGAATTACAAGGAGAAATAACCTCATATTGATGATGCAAAATCTAAACCTGAGACGAGACTACCACATTCCACCCAACCATAGAATGGCTGAGCCAAAACTCTCTTCAACCATTCACCCCCATGCCATATTCCAAGCATGAATGTGGGACTCAAACCAAAAGAACTAACTCATGCATCTCGAGGCTAAACCACCTCACCCACATCAATAGAAACTAGGTTTTACCGTAATCTATCCTGGATCACTAGGTCAAAAAAATAAACATATAATAATAGGCTTTAACATGATATCCACCTGATCACTAGGCAAAACAATCGTGGATGCCACCTGATTTCTCTACCTACACTGTGAGGAATTTTCCTATCTCCTAGTCTCTCAGGCTTTACCACAATCCATAGTCAGATCCAGGGATCACTAGGCCCTAAACGTAGGCACCACCCTCTAGTCTTTACCGTATATCCCACCATTCATCGACAAGGATTCGTAGGCCTAATAAAGGGAAAACACCTCTAGGCTTTGTCGTGTGTTCTTCCATTCACTCGAAAGGATTCCTAGGCCCATCGAGGTACACAATCTTGGATTTACCACAACCCATGGTCTAGCTCAAGGGTTGCTAGGCCAGTGGCTATAACGTGATCCACAATCCAATTCAAGGACCACTAGGCCATGTGTTATATCATTTATAGATCCACCTCACTCAGCTTCGAATCCATCCAACAATCCAGATTAAAAAAAATGTGAGAACCCCATCACACCATGGCTATTTGGAAATGACAAGGCTAGGCTGAAAACACTATCACACCTATAAAAACCCATGCCATAACAACAAAAGAACCACATTCCAAATCTAACAAGGAAAATACACATGAAAATCGATACCTGCAAAGAATATTGTTGTAGTTGCTTGATCCTACTCTTCCTTTCGTGCTCCTTCCTTCCTCTTTCCTTCTTTTCCTTTCTTGATCCAATGCCAAAATGCTCTAAGAAAACTATAAGTGTCCAAGAGAGAGAGAGAGAGAGAGAGAGAGAGAGAGAGAGAGAATAATGAGAGAGATCCAAAACTAAAATGAAAAAAGGTTACAAACTGACCCTCAGAAGATTTTTTATCAGTTAGGCCTATATTTTCTTCATTTTAAAATATTTTCCTTCAATTTCCTTATCACATGCAATCTGTGACCTTTCACCTTCATTTTCTCCTAATTTCCATTATTTTCATAAATAAATATGTCAAAAATGGCATTTCTCCTTTCCAAAGCCTTAGCCATTGTCTTTGCCAATTTCCTTAGCCATAATAAATCAAGTGAACACCCATTAGGATGTTTTTCCCAACATTAAGCTCAGAATAAGTGTCCCATCAACCATGGTTATTATTTTTTCCTTTATTATCTTTTATTACATGGAATTTTCACCGGGGCTATTATCAACCTTTTCTCTACTTTTAAATTTAAAAAGTTGATGGCAAGAGTTAAACTCGCCTAGTGGGTCCACCGATGCTAATTCCATAAAACATAATGTAATAAAAAACGTAACCACCAGTCGAGCCCTATTATATATGATCGGGTCTAGGTTTTGAACCCATGACCGGCAGATAGCCAATGACCCAACTTGGCCCAGCTAACTATCAGAGCCAAATTGGCCAATATTTGTAAAACACCACCAGTTTGTATTTAAGCACCATTGAAATTTCCAAACAGGGGGAGGAGTGGAAGCGTGGAGCATGAGGCTAGGTTTTAGACCGTGTGGACCAGAGCCAAATTGGCACCACTCCTAGGCATTTTTTTTTAGACAAATTCTAGGAATATTGGGCAATATTTCCACAAGGAAACTTGTAGGTAATATAAAATAATCGCTAGAGCCCCAGAGGTCACCAACACAGAACATGGTCGAATTTATAGTCATTTTTCATGATTTTTTGCTAGGAATGCAACTGTGCAGTCTGTTTCTTCAGGAGAGGTCTACATTTTCAGGCCATCCCTAGAAGTGGAGGTATAAGTTGTCATTTTTTAATTTCTTTTAATTTTGATTTTGTTGCCCATTAATGAAAGAGGCCTCCCCATATTGAGCAGGACCCAAAGACATAGACCACACTGGGTGAAATTCGTTATCAAGTTGTTTGTGTGCCTTTGATCTCATGGTTTCTTTTTATTTCTACTTCTTTTATGTGTATGTGTATCTTGGTTACATGCTCTTTTAAATGTAATTTTATACGCATCCTTGAAGTACATGATCTAGATCAAGTTTGGTATCAGAAAAGGTCTTCTTGATGCAAGTTGCATGAGTGAATGCGAATGAGGAACAAGCTCCAAAAAGGTGAAGGAAAACACAAATTCTTTGATCCTGAAGCAAGGTGTGAAACACGAAAACAAAAAATGGCAGATGAGGAACCTCAAGTAGAGGAAGAGCAAAATTATCGCAAGATCTTCTTCACCATGGTAGAGAAAGTGGACAAATTGTTTGGAATGTATGAGAATAAAATCAAGCATAAGAAGAAAGAGTTAGATGATCATGCCTCAGTAAAAAATGGAGGTGGAGGAGAAGAGCCCCCTCCCTCTCCATCTTCCAGTGATATTTATTCTTCTTCCTCTTCTCATCATTCTAATAGGCATCAAAGTAATGCATCTAAAAATCCATTTTTAAGCTAGATGTAAAGTTTGATTTTACCACATATAATGGAGAATGTAATGCAGAGAATTTAAAAAATTATATTAGATAGATCAAGTTCTATTCCTAGAATCAATAGATTAAGGAATATGAGGCCAATATCCAATTAGCATCTCTTCGAGTGAGTGGCACTACTCTCGTCTAGTGGGAGAGAAAGTTACAGAAAGGTAGCAAAAACTTGGGTAATCTCATTTCTTCTTGGTCCAATTTTGTTTTTGCATTAAAAGGTCAATTCCATCCTTTGGGTTATCGACAAAAGGATTTAATGGAATGATGATATTTGAGGAAAGGAAAGGGTCAAAATGTACAAATATTCACATAAGAGTTTAGAAAACAAGCTTTAAAATTGGGCATTTCACTTGATTCACTAGAAATTGAACAAAGTATATTGGCGTTTTACATAGTTACATATGCCATTCTTTGTTGTTATTTGAGCCTACTAATATTGATGCGACCATTGTAAAGGAAATTTACCTTAAAATCAAGGGTAAGAATGACAAAGAGGAACAACCCAAGAAATAATCTTTCAAACCTCATAATGGCGTGTTCAAAGGAAAAGGCAAGGGAAAGGACAAGAAGGCGGCTAAAACCAAGAAAGAAGAAGGGGCAAAGCCATATTGCATACATTGCAAGAAGGAAGACCATGATGATGAACATTGTTGGAAGTTACATTCAGAGTTGAAGGAAAAGAGATTTGGTGGAAAGGGCAAGCAAAATACAGTGGCAATCATGCAGCAAGACCTTGGGTTTGATTCCGGTGTCGAGACACATATAACAACAATGGGCATACAGGGTAACCTTTCTCTTCATGCTAATGAAAATTTTGAATTGCATGCAAGTACAAGTTCTTCAAATGAGTCTCTTATTAATTAATGAAAGAGGACTGAATTGTTTCACATTAGAGTTATGATAAAACATACTAAAGTGGAAACCTTGTTTGATATGGGCTCACAAGTAAACTTGATTTCATAATCCTTGGTTAAGAAATTAGGGTTGGAGACCAAGCCTCATCTGAAAACCTACCCTCTTGGTTTGGGTTTGTGACAAAGTCAAAATACATGTAACCAAATAGTGTAGGGCTAGATTTTTTATTCCATCCAAATTAGTAGATGAGGTTGACCTTGATGTTGTACCTTTGGATATCTGTGGCATTGTATTGGGGAGTCCATATTCGTATGATAGGAAATAAATTTTATTTCGCCATGAAAATAGGTATCATCTCACGAAATATGAGGTGGAATAAATTGTTAGGGCTCATCATGCCAAGATTAGTGCAATTCTTGTAAGTGTAGGTTAAATGAAGAGATTGATCAATTCCAAAAAATGGTGCATGCTCATGGGTGTGAGAGAAAAAGATGCAAAGGAATCTGAAGCTTTCCAAGGTTGTGTTTGGTCAATTTAGAGTGTCCTAAATTGTTGTATTAATTGTCAATCTGGAAGTCGTAAACTATTGAAGTGCGGCGCACTATATGTGCAAGATAACCTATTTCTTATTTTTTTGTCGTTTTTGAGTTTTTATTTTGTTTTGGGTTTATTTATGTTAATTCCCTAATGTGAGATGGAAATTCTAAAAGACAAGTATGATATAAATGTTCAATGAAATGATGTCCTTTAAAATGATTTTCAAAACTTCAAACTTTTAAAAAAAGGTTTTAAAACATGCAATGATGAAATTAATTCCTGAAAGAGAGTGAAATTGTGCCACTATTCCAATTAAAAAACAGTGAGCTAGTGACCATGAAACCCAACATCCTTGCTGCCATTAAAATATAAGAAAAAATGAACTCAAAGAAATCCAAGAATTGCAAGCAAAGTAAACTAAAATCACATTACATCAACTCATATTCTGACCCCTCACCATTCGACTCGCTCTGGCTTTATGAGGTAATCATAAACAACTTGAGCAATCTGATATCTAATTTGCAGAAAATAAAACTAATATCAAACTACACAGTCATACTTCAATCCCTCACCATTCGACTCGCTTTGGCTTTAGGAGGTAACTGAGAATGACATGAGCAATTCAATAACTAACTTGTAGAAAAATAAACTAATATCAAACTACGCATTCATATTTCAATCCCTCACCATTCGACTCGCTCTGGCTTTAGGAGGTAACTAAGAATTACATGAGAAATTCAATAACCAACTTGGAGAAAAATAAACTAACATCAAACTACGCATTCATACTTCAAACCTTCACCATTCGACTCGCTCTGGCTTTAGGAGGTAACTGAAAATGACTTTAGTAATTTAATATCTATCTCGCAGAAGAGTAACTGAGCAAAACTAAAATAAATAACACAGTGCTAGATTTAAAAACTAAAGGAAATGAATCAGTAGAGGACAAGAATAATTCCATGTCATTATTCATTAGAAAACTATGTGCAAATGCGTGGGCTGCCTATTGTAATTTGAAACAAAAGCATTGATCAGCTAACAGCATATAAAATGTGAAAATCTATGGACAGCTATCAAACATTAATACCATAAGAAATGTGATATATATATACAAGTGAATGATTATGGCATAAGGAACATAAAGAAATAAATCATGAAACTCTACAGTAATAAACAAGACCTTAGCCTGTGCAGGGGCCCTCTGCACAATCCTTAGACAATCAACGATCAACCACGAATTGAGCTCAGAAACAGAGTCTTCTCATGTATTAAAATGCAGTCATAACACAAAGATAAAGTTACGGTACAGTGGGCTCGTTAACAGTCAGAATTACATCACCAAAAAACTAACTAATATGCGTATGAGAACGCATTATTTATAACAGAGGATGACCTAACTATTTTCCCACATTTTGCGCTGATAAAAGACATGTAAACAACCACGTCCCGAGATTTAACATTATGGCTGCCGTGAAGGTTCAATCTTTGGAGGGTGGCTGTTGGATCCGGTTCATGGAGCAGTCCACAGGTGTTAAATTGTCCCCTAAGATCTAGGAACAACCACACAAAGCTTCACATGGTGAAAAACAAAGTTTTATCACCATAATATTTTTAAGTTGACCACCGCTTTGCCCACCGTTGACTATGGCCTCTTCTGATGAATTCGACTGAGCCAATAGGACTCGGTCCATGTCCACGTCATTTTCAACTTGCCCTTGTGGCTCGATTCATCTGAAGACACCTACAATATAGACTTTGACAAAACAGCTGTGGAAAGTTGGGCTGGCTGCGGAAAGTGACAAGATTCCGCAACTTATAAACAAAAATCTAGTTCAAATAGCAACACAAACACATAGTCAAGAAACCACTTTAAATGCCCTTTTTTTAACTAATATGCAATGATACTGATGACTTAGGAGGTTCAGATGAATGGGAATAAGCTAGAAAAAGGTGTAGGAAAGATGCAAGTTTGGGACTCAACAGGTTCCATGGAAATTGTGGGTTGAGATAGTATTCCCTCAAGCCTTGGACAACTTGGGAAGAGACCAATCTTGAGTTAATATCTACAGAGGTCATTTTTGAAGATTTATGCTTTAACGCTTTGACCTTATTAGTGGATTTTGGACTTCCTCGGAAGGAGGTGAATCTTCGATACTACTCTTGAGGGTGGAGGTGTCAGCCTCCAGATTCCCCTATTCTTTATTGAGAGTGGAGATGTGAGCCTCCGGATTCCTTTGTTGATGATCGAGGGTATTGTATTATTTTTATTTGTTGGTTTAAGAAAATGTGCATATGTATATATGTAGATATCATTGTAAATACTATATTGATTTGTGTTTATGAAGCTCCAATAAGCAGTATGTTTGTTATGTTTTTAGTAGTTTTTTTCTTGTCACAAGAGTCATAGAACACTGGGGACGGTATTCCTCGAAGGGGGAGGTGGTTTGTAACAACCCCAGGTTAAATTTCCATGTAAATAAATAATATATGGACATTCTAAAAGAAAAAATTAAACCAAGGTCATAAGACATGTATTCCAAGTTGAATGAGAGGAAAACATTATATTGGGATCCACTTGTGATTAATTGTTTATTTATTGGCTATCGAAATTGGTAAGAGGCAAAAGGAAATAAATGGAAAATTAATTATTACAGACTAGCAAGAACATGTGGCAAAGTGAAAAAGAAATAAAGGAAAATGAAATAAATTTCACTTCAGCGGGTGGGGAAGAGGAAGAGACAATAAAAGGATAAAAATAGTAAAAGAATATGCATTCAAGGAAAAAATGAAGAAAAAGGAAAATAAAAGAAATTAGAGAGATAACATTCTAGCATTCTTTTTTGGGAAAAAGAGAGGGGAAGAGGGAGAACATGAGATCACTTGGACACAAGCAATACAAGGAAGACACAAGCAAGGCACAAAGAAGACAAGCAAGGAAAAGGAAAAAGCGCAAGAGGATTTCACATTCTAGCCAAGAAGAAGGTGTGAACAATAGTAAGCACAAGCAGAAAAGAACAGAGAAAAGAGCAGATAGTAGGAGGATTTTCTTCAATAATACTGTGCATGTTGATTATCTTGATGGGATTTGAATGCATGATTCATGCATTAGTTTGTTGTTCATTTTTTCTGTCATTGGCATGGATATTTTCTTGGATTGACAGTCATGTACAACCTTGCCTTATGTCATTTTCTAGATAGCCATGATATAGTGGGTTTCATTTTTGGTTGGCTTTGGATTGCCAATAGATTTTGGATCTTCGTTGAAGTGGTCTTAGGAAAATCCAAAGGGTTGAGGGTGGAGATGGTTTTCTTTGGGTAAGCTCTTGATAAGTGAGTGGAGACAGTAAAATTCCTCTGGGTATGGTGAAGAAATTATGAAGCATCCAAGATTGTATCATTTTTGGTGATATCTGAACCTAGTATTAAGTGAAATCAATGTGGCTTGAGGGTGGAGGTGTTTTTCCTCTAGATTCCCTGTTTTTTTATGGTTTGATTTATCCCATGTGATCTCAAATTCAAGCTTGGAATATGGAACAAGGGCGATTGGGTTGGAAGAAATAATTGGTTCAACCCCAGTCTATGGTTAGGTAGTACATGGAAGTCCCTAACTGGTTTGTACTATGCATATGTGAATATCTGTTATTCTTTAATGAACATTAATGAGCACAAGTTTTGGTTTAATGTGGGATATTGTGACTGGTTTTTCGTGGCTTCATTATGGTTAAATGTTAGTTACATGCATGGTATATTTCTTATGATATGAAGTTCTTTTATTATTGATCTTTCTCATGGTTGATAGGATCTTGGATGTATGAGCTAATCTATGTTATTACAGCTAGTATGAGAGGGAAACAAGCCTTCTTAGTGAACATCTTATGAAACTAATGAAAGAATGAACAATTATGCATTCATGACCTATAAGTAGCTTATAACAAGTGTTTGTATAAATTACTAGCATGTGTTATGTAAGCTTGAGCAAAAACAATTCTTAGAAACAGGACATGAAGACTCAGGAACTTTGTTTAAACAGTTATTGTTATAGCACCATTTACCACTCTTGGTAGATCTGATTCTCTGGTTATGTCCTAGGGCAACCATTCCTTTCCAGACTTGGTCCAAATTCTAAAAAACAATGTTTTATTTCCCATATGCTACTTTTCCCTGTGTTAAAAGCGTGTACACGTGGGTCAGTATATTCCCGACCCACTTATATGTGTTAAAACACTTAAAAATAATAAATCTCCTTAAATTCGGGTAGATTTTACGGGTTTTACCTATTACTCACCTACTACAGCCCGTGGCCCAACTATTTCCCAACTAAAAAAACTAATATGGAGAAGTATAAATAAACCTCCATGGGAAGGCCTAAGGGGGGAGAAGAGATGAGATATTATTATTATAGTTGATTGATCCCTGATCGATTCTGAAGAAATCCCTGTGCCTCCTGCACTCCCTGAGTTATAGGAAACCTTTGTTTCCTCTTTTGAGATGTCCTTCATCCCACTTATGACATCCTTGTGTGTATTGATGGAGGAAGATTGCTGAGGTTAGGAAAGAACGGATCTGGAGGATGGTTCTTCTTGGAGCTGGAGGAAGACTCAGATTGTAGTTTTCCACCTTTCATTTAGCTTACATCAATAAATAAATGATGTTATGTTCCTGATATTTATCATGTTTATGCATTGATATATGTTGTGATTTGCTTATAAATCTTATATTAATGTGTAATTTTTCATTTTCTTATATGACCTAACGTGTATATCATGAACATGCTTTCTGTTAATGTTGTTGTATATGATTTTCTTGGATAATTTATAGGTTCTAAAGGCATCAAAAGAAGCAGAGGGTTTGAACCCTACAGGATTGACCCAAACATAGGACCTCTGGGTAAGGCCACTTCTTCCCAATTTAGTAGTTTAAACATTTAAATTGTTTGTCTACTCATTTCTTAATATTGCATGCCCTCCGCTCTGTTGGGGTTTTCAACCCAAGACCCTAGGGTGTTCCCACCAGCAACATTTATGGATAATTCTAGGCATTTGGTTGAATGTTGGCCCTAAAATTTTGGAAAAAAGGTATGTGGTTGCATTATCTTAACTGGGAAATTTCGCTCATAGCCACACAGAGGATGGGTTGTGCATGTGGCTGGATCCCTCTAGCCACACTGGAAGTTCTATATGCATGTGTCTGGGAGGTAGATCAAGGTTGAGAATCAATTCAAGATCAGGAAAATGATCACCAAGGAGGGTTAGTTTGATATCATAGTGATCATGCATCTTTGGGTGGTTGCATTATGTTTTTGATAAGTGGACCCCATTTCCATAACTAAATCTTAGAGTTTGGGTCATGCATAATAACACTCAGCTCTTTTTTACCCTGGTAAGTGTGTAGAAGTGGGTAAATCTGGGGTGGGTTGTTACAGAGTGGTATCAAAGCCAAGTTCATAGCGCTAGACCTCAGGGTAAATGCGGATTGTTATGCATGAATGTTAGTTACCTATATGTTTATCATGCAAGTGCATTATTTATTTTATTGTTACAACTATTATATCTATGTACATAATGTTGTTACGGTTTTTTCTTATTGTCTTGATTCATGTATGAACTAATATTCTCTTTATATTATTATGTATCGTGCTAATATTGATTAACCTATGCAAATGCAGAAATAACATCACCATAAATAAATCAAGGTAATGCTTTTAGTATGCATTTTATTTGGTTTATCTAACAGTGGTATGTTGCAAGAATATAGAAGGCCAAGAGATGAAGAGAAGATTGGTTGAGTATAGTTCATATGAATCCCCATACAGGCTAGAAGAGAAATCAGTGGGATAGGAGAAATCAGTTGAACAACAAGGAGAGGGATACTCTCTTGATCTAGTAGACACATTAAGAAGTCTAAGGGCAGAGATCAAAATTTGTAAAGAAGATAATGAGTGGTTGATTAAGCCTAGGAAAGGATTTCAAACGCTCAAGAAAAGAAATATGAGGTTAATGCAGTTATTCTTCAAAGCCTTTCATATTTACAGAAACATGGATAGTTGGGGACCAATCATGGAGATAGAAAAGAAGAAAATATTAATGGGGTAGATGGAAGCCAGTCTCAAAAAAGGTACAGGAGAGAGTGGAAGATCCTTGAGTACACCTGAGAAGAAGGCTAGTACACATGGATTTTATTCTATCTCCACTTCTTGGATACATCATTTCCATCACCACCAGCATCATCATAGGAGGAGTGGCAAGGAGTATTTTCCATAGGAATTCAAGAAATCCAAGCCTCCTACTTTTGATGGTGAGATGATCAAATCAATATATAGAAGCATGTCTACTTGGACTGAGGAATTTTTTTAGACTTCGTGATTACTCAGAGAATATGAAAATAAATATAGCTACTTTTAATATGAAAGGAAAATCATATATCTAGTGGGAATATGTCAAGTATGTCAATAGCATCAGGGAAGAGACGCTGATTTGGGAAGAATTTGAAAGATTATTCAAAGAGAAGTACTTATCTAAGAGGTATTATGATGGAAATTCCAAGGAATTCTAAAAGATCAGGATAGGTTCACTGCTAGATGAAGAATATACAACCAAATTTCTAGATCTATTGAGATATGTGCCATATCTCAAGGATGAGAAAGAAAAAATCCAAAGGGTCATCTATGGATTTTCATTATCATTCAAAGACCGGATTGGGTTTGATGAGCCTCAGTCAATGGAGGAAGCTATCATAAAATTGAAGCATTCTTATGAACAATAAAATCATAAGCCTGAGTTCAAGTGTGATAAGAAGGGTAGCAAGAATACTAAAGGAAAATGGTTTGAGAAGAAAGGAAGATCTCTAGATGTAGGTGAGAAGGAAAATATGGGTCCTTATAATAATTTCAATGCAGTTGAGAAAGTATGTGGGTCTCAAATTGTGGAGCAACAAGATAAAGGCAATGGAAGAGAACTATTGAATTGTTGGACTTGTGGTGGAGACCATCACAAGAGGGATTGTCCCTTGTATCAGGTTGTTAAGCCTTAGATCTATAGTGCTTAGGAGGCACAAATTATTGGGGATGTAGCTTAGAGAATTCCTAGGATCAATGTTGCTTGATAAGTGTGTAGAATGATGACTAGATTTCCTAGAATAGTCCAACAAGGATTACAAAAGTTCATGCCTAAATGATGCAGTCAAAATTATGAGGGGGAATCTCTCAAGTTTACTCCTACCAGTTTATAATTTTATTTAATCTTTTGAGAAGTTGTCATAATTTGATGAATAATAATATATGCATTATAAAATTCCATATACGAATTAGTTTAGAGATGCATATCCATCAAATAAATATTAAATAATGATATTCTAGATGCATGAAGGTATGTTAAGTGCATACATTAATGGATGTGCATGCATAAATACTTCCATTCTATTGTCATAACATGATTCAAATTACTAAGAATGTTCAATGATGATCAGGTAACCATGATTGGTTTGACAACACAATTGAGAAACCAATGAGAGTATTGTATGTAGCCTTGAGGAACCAAGGCTATAGAAAATAAGGTTCCAATAAGAAAATGGCACAAGTGACACATAGGCTTGTTGTTATGCATAATGTGACAAATTTGTGAGTGCATTAACTTAGAATTTTTCTACCAGCGAATGATTTTCTCTAGGTATGTGTTCTAGTATCTATTGAATTTATGCACCCTTAAAGTATTGTTTGAATGTTTGATTAAGTGAATGATATGAGAATCTACCTATGAGATTGCATGAAGGAATTTTCTCATTTTAAGACAATTGTACTAATGCAATGTGTGTTGAGATAGTTGATATGCACTTGAGTGAAAGTGGGTTCTAGTTGTAGCACTATGGCTAATGACTATGAGTTGATTGCAAACTATGTCATGGTTGCTAGTCCTGGTAAAAGAATGGTTTTAATTTGATGATGCTAGTTTTAGTAAAAGGTTAATTTCAAATTAACAGACATGATAACTTGATCCTTCGAACATGTGACTAACATGTGTGAATAGTTGCAAAGAAAAATTCTTGGTATTATCATGCCAAGGTAACAATTGATTTGTTTATGCTGATATAACAAGCAGTTGGGTGAATGCAATAGCACATGATAAGACTCAATTGTAGCAAGGTAAAAATGTAAAATAAAGGAATGGGGTGAGAATTCCTTTGGCTATACTCAGAAACCGTTGTTCCAAATGAATGTGTTATTTGCACGAGTACAAGAGGTTCTCTCAACCTTGATTTTGTATGACATTATGTGAATATGTGTTATGTTCATGAACATGTTGATTATTAAATGAGTATATGCAATGCCATTGTATTTGAGAGGTTGTTGTGAGGAATCATCCTTGTGGAAGAATGATTGATTATGCTTATAAAAATTACAGAATATATGAATGGCATGGTTGCGATAACATAATAAGGTTATCTGATGAAATTCTCGGTTTTGTGAGGAATCTAATAAGAAAGTGAGAATTCTTGGTGTTAATTATTTCTATTATCATGTGATTATGACATTCATGTGCTCATGTTTATATTTTTTTTGACCAAAAAATTTTGACTATGATGTCAGTATGTATACTAATTCCTAATTAGAATTCCTGGTCCAAGTATTGGACATATATACCATTACGTGGTGTGCCTTGGGGCTAATAAACCACTTAAAATTAGGATGTTTGGTTCCATGGGAAATAATGGACAGTGAAATGACAACCATAAAAATGAAAAAAAGGAGGTTCTTTAAAGCTTGAACTTACTTGACATGTATATAAATATGTGTTACATTCATAAACATTATTGATTACTAAAGTTATGTTAATCCATTGTGACTGATAGGCTCTTCTCAAGGATCATTCCTATGGGAGAATGATGGTATAGATTGCATGAAAAGATTCTCGGTTGTAGGAGGACTCAATTGGGAAAGAGGTATCCCTAGATCATTTATGATTTTGATATTATGTGCTTATAATTATTCCTATGTTTATGCTATGAATAGGGAATGTTGAAGGATACATCAACAAAATGAAAGCAGTGTAATTTGCGGCATGTTGGGACAGACATGGATAATGGAAGAAACCACATACACGGGATTTGGGTTGTGGATGCATGTAGTAAGGTATGGGAAAGACACTAGAGGCAAGGTTTCATAGTAGAGACAGTTTGGTCTTTGGATGTGCAATACTATTTTTATGTACATGTTGTACATGTTGTGTTGTGTACATGTTGTATTGTGCCATGTGTGTTTTGTACATATTGTATTGTAACATGTGTATTTTTTGTGTTGCATCATGTGTATTTGTTGTGATGTTTCATCTGTAAGCATAAATGTGTTGTGTTGTACATCTTGTGTATCATGTGTTGTGTAATGTGTTGGGATAGGTAGTTAGAACAAGAAATTTTTAAAGAGAATAGAAGACAAAAGAAGTGAAGGGGATTGGTTCTCAGGTTCCCTAGATGTTATGGGTTGGGATAGAATCTATGGAGCCCTATAACATATTGGGTTCCCTGGAGGTTGTGGGTTGGGATAAAATCTTTGGAGACTTGTAATAGCCTCGGTTCCTTGGAGGCTGTGGGTTGAGATAGTAGTCCCTGGAGCCCTGGACAGCTTGGGAAGAGGCCAATCTTGAGTTAATATTTGCAGAGGTCATTTTTTAATATTTGTGTGTTTATGCTTTGATCTTAGCAGTGGGTTTTGGACTTCTTGGGAAGTAGGTGAATCCTCAGTACTACTCTTGAGGATGGAGGTGTCAACCTATGGATTCCCTTGTTGATAATTGAGAATGGAGATGTGATCCTCTAGATTCCCTTGTTGTTGATCGAGGGTACTGTATCCTTTTTATTTGTTGGTTAAAGCAAATGTACATATGTACATATGTATATATCATTATAAATACTATTTCGAGTCATGTTTATAAAGCTCCAATAAGCAGTATGTTTGTCATTTTTTTAGAAGTTTTTTCCTGTCATAAGAGTCATAGAACACTCAGGATGGTGTTCCCGCAAGGGGGAGGGGTTTGGAACAGCCTAAAGTTAAATTTCCATGTAAATAAATAATGTATGGACATTGTAAAAGAAAAAATCAAACCAAGGTCATCAGGCATGTATTCCAAAACGAATGAAGCGGAAAAAATTACATTGGAATCCACTTGTGGATAATTAATTATTTATTGGCTATGGAAATTGGCATTGGAACTCGCAAGAGGAAAAAGGAAATAAATGGAAATTAATTATTACAGGCTAGCAAGGACATGTGGCAAAGTGAAAAAGAAATAAAGGAAAATGAAAGACATTCCACTTTAGTAGGTGGGGAAGAGGGAGAGACAAGAAAAGGATAAAAATAGTAAAATAGTATGCATGTGAGGAAAAAGTGAAGAAAAAGGAAAATAAAAGAAATTAGAGAGAGAACATTCCAGGATTCTAGCATTCTTTTTTGTGGAAAAGAGAGGAGAAGAGGGAGAACATGAGAGAAATTGGACACAAGCAAGACAAGGAAGAAACAAGAAAGTCACATGCAGGAGACAAGCAAGGAAACTCAAGGAGTGGAAGAGGAATTCACATGGTAGCCAATAAGAAGGTGTGAAAAATATTAGGCAAGGGTAAAAAAGAACAAAGAAAGGAGTAGCGAGTAGGATTATTTTTGCAAGTAATAACATGCATGTTGACTATCTTTTTGGGATTTGAATGCACGGTTCATGCATTGGTTTTCTGGTCATTTTCACTATCACTCGCATGGAGATTTTCATGGATTAATAGTCATGTACAACCTTGCCTTATGTCATTTCCTAGATAGCCATGATTTAGTGGGTTTCTTGTCTGGTTTAGCTTTGAATTACCAATAGATTTTGGATCATGGTTGAGGTGGTCTCAGTAAAATCCCAAGGGTTGAGGGTGGATATGGTTTTCTCCAGGTAATCCCATGACAGATGGGTGGAGACAGGAAAGTTTCTCTAAGTATGGTGAGTTAATTATGATGCATCCAAGCTTGTATCAGTTTTGTTGATTTCTGGACTTAGTATTAGGTGAAATCACTATGGCTTGAGGGTGGAGGTGATTTTTCTTTAGATTCCCTGTTTGGTTATGTTTTAGTCTATCCCATGTGATCCTAAATTCAGACTTGGAATATGGTACAAGGGTGATTGGGCTGGAAGAAAGAATTGGTTCAGCCCCAATCCATGGTTGGGTGGTACGTGGAAGTCCCTAGCTTGGTTGGTGCTATGCAGATGTTAATATGTGTTATTATTTAATGAACATTAATGAGCACAAGTTTTGGTTTAATGTGTGATTATATGATTGGTTTGTCATGGCTTCATTCTACTTAAGTGCTAGTTACATGCATGGTAGATTTCTTATGATATGAAGTGCTTGTGTTATTGATATTTCTCATGGTTGATAGGCTCTTGGATGTTTTATATTTATGTATGAGTTAATATGCGTTATTTCATCTTGTATGAGAAGGAAGGAAGCCTTCTTGATGAACATATATTGAAACTATTGAAATAGTGAATAATTTTGCATTCATGACCTACAAGTACCATGTTTACCAAGTGTTTGTAAAAATGAATAGCATGTGTTTTGTAAGCTTGAGCAAGAACAAAGCTTAGAAATAGGACATGAAGACTCAGTAACCTTATTGATAGATTTTTTGATAGTTCTGGGCAGTTAGCTAAGTGTTAGCCCTAAAATTTTGGAACAGATGTTTGTGGTCGCACTGTCTTAACTGGGACATTTAAGCCACAACCGCATAGAGGATGGGTTGTGCATGTGGTTGGAGTTTTCTAGTAGCATTGGTAGGCCTACATGCATGAGTATGGGAGGTAGATGAAGTTTGAGAATCAGTTAAAGACCAGGAAAATGATCACCAGGGAGAGTTAGTCTAATATCAGAGAGATCATGGGTATCTGGGTGGTTGCAATAAGTTTTATACAAGTGTACCCCATTTCCATAACTAAATCTTGGAGTTTGGGTCATGCATAGTAACTCTCAACTCATTTTCACCCTAGTAAGTATGTATAAGTGGGAAAATGCGGGGTGGGGTGTTACACTGCCTTTCGAAGGCTTTAGGAATCAAATCTGATTTGGGCAAATTTTATGCCTTGATATCATAATCCAATGGCTAGTAGTCTTCATGATCTCCTGATCATGTTCTTATATTGTTGCATCCCATTCATCTTGTTCTCAATATTCTTTCTCCTCATGTATCATTGATCTTCTACTCCTACTCAATAGTGAGCAACAACCAAGCCTCCACTGACATCTCACCAAGCTCTCTTCTGGCTCAATCTTTTGGCATCATAGGTTCACCTCCTCTAGAACCTCTCGAGTCTTATCCTCTCCTCTATTTATTGCATGTTGATCACCCCTAATGAAAATTATACCCATAATCGCAACTGTGGAATTTCCTGAACAACTTCTACCAAACCAAATCTGGAATTTGTCCTTCACTCTCTGGTAGGAAATATTTCCCTACTCTCTTACCACTTGATGAAAATTAATTCTAGCTTCTATCAAATTTGGGCCCTCAAGGTTTAATTTCCTAAACTTATGGGTTATGGGCCCACAAAAAAATTGCCTTCTTTGCCTTAATTGCAACAATGTAGCTAGCATCTTCCTCCTCCTCGACTTCTAACATTCTGCACTAACAAAAACAATACATAGGGCCACACTTTTGTTTTGCCAAAGGCATTGATGGGGACTAAGAGCCTTCATTCGAGATGGCTTCAACCTCAATGTCACAAGCCTTGCTATGAATTCTAACAACATTGTGTTGTAATACTAAAAAACCCCCCATTTTATTTTTATTTTATCCATATAATAAAATTATATGGACCCTTTTGCATTACATGTAAGCTTTGAGTGTGTTAACTTCATTTCATGTCTAATGTAACTTTTATTTGCATTTGTTTTATTTTTATAGTTTTCATAAGTTTCATTAAGTTTGTTTGTTAATAGACTTTGTAAATAATTTTTTGTTTTAAATGTCTGAATTATTTAGATTAATGAATAAAACATAGCCCCCAAGACCAAGCTCATGTTACAACATGTGGCAATGACTCTCTACTAAACAAATAACGAAAATTTTAGTTACTAGAGTATTCTTTTGGAAACCTTTATAATCAAAGTTCGGTGATATATATTATATAGTGGTTTTAGTTTATTAGAGACTCACATATCACGTAACCCTCCTCCGCTCCCTTACACCAGAGAATTCCTTATCATAGTTATGTTATGTGTTACCACTCAAAACTTCAGATCTCCAATATGTGATAATCATTAAACTTTGAACTCTGATATTATATTTCCCCTATTTCCACTCCCTGCGATCATTGATATCCCTAAAGGCCTCCTATCTTTGATTTGTGGTAATTCAATTAGATAGGCCTTCGCTCTGACCTCTAATATGCTCCAATCTTTGATATCCAAACCCGATTTAATTTAAATTTTTGATTAATTATAATATTGCGTCCTGTCCCATATCAGAACTTCTAAAGCGATACTCTAATATGAGTTAACCCTCTGATCGTCGATTTAGTTACGAATCCCATATATTTATTAAAATGAATTAATTATGATTTTGCATATGCTCCATGTCAAAGCTACCTATATCGTAAATATTTTGTGTTATCTCGTTTTAAAAGTTGTGATGAGCTTACCTACAATACTACTAAACTAATACCATGTGTCACTATTTGGTATGGTTGTAATGTTTAAAAAAAAATCCATTTAATTTGTTTTAAGTCGGTCTCATGACTCATATTTTTTATTTTTATAGTTTGCTTATACTTTGGCTTGTTTTCTTTCCCCGATTTCGACTAGATTTGGCCCTGTATTGGTAGAGAAGCTTCCAGGATGAAATATACTAATATATCTAGAAACTAATCCCTAAAAGAACTCCTCCAAGTGGCAAAGTGGATCTAAAATGGGCAGGAAAATCGTTATCATTGTTGAAGCAATTGAATGTGGTCTTATCCGAGCATGAGCTAAATTGGGCATCTTCTCAAGCCGTAACCATTCATATTCTGCCAAAATTGGATCTAAAGGAATAATTCAGCTCTATTTTAGCTTTATTTGTTCCATCTGTTGAGAAAATAAAGAGAGACTGTTAGTATTCCCAGCATGTATAAATACCATCTCTGGGATCTGCAATGAAGGATTTGAATCATGGAAAAAGTTCTTCTCTACTCTACAATTTAGGATTCTAAAAGAACTATTGTAATAGGGATTTAGGGTTGTAGAGGAGATGACAGTTTAATCTCATATCTGAGGAATAGAGAAATTTACCTTTTACATATATGAACAGTGTATGATGAGAAAATCTTGCACTGATGCATCTCTTATTTCATCAACAGAGTTTATGAGTTGTACAGGACTGTTGGAGATGGGAGAAAGGGAATTGGACTTAATAAATTAGTATTCAAGATATTATTGTTTTAAATACTAGCTTCATTTTATAATAACAGATACTTGTGATTTTCAGTCATATTTGTACAATATTGTCTATGTGAGTGACTTATCGCAATTATTTGTTGTTTATCTCTGCTCTTTTGTTCTGAATTTAGATTTTTGAGTAACTACATACTGAGAGATCAACATTTTAATTAAGTCTTAACAAACAGTAATATTATGTGAATTATTTCCTTATATTATTGTTTAATCATTTGAGTTGTTGGATTACTAATCATCATCATTGTTGGGAACTACTTCCTAAATTTTGTTGAATAAAAATTTTGTTAAAGCATCTATGAGAAAGATATGTTTGGCAATGATAATATCAACTAATTTAATTACTTCGTTAACTTGATATTCACTATAATCCAGACATATTTAAATCTTGATTCAATTAGTTATCTTGCTCTCAGTTGGGTTAGATCTACATCTTCCTAATCAAGCTAGCTTTAGGTTTTCTATCCTTTTTCTTATCTTCTAGTGTTAGTTTATATTTATATCAATTAATACATTCCTAGAAGTCCTCTTATCAAAGAGGCAAACTTTAGTTATGGCTTGGTTGAGCCCTAGATCAGCTTAAGGATCACTTTCTTTCCTGGCCAACAAGAGGACTGACCTGATGTCTCTTCTCTATTGGTAGATGAAAGTCACACTTTAAGCCAGTTGAGATAGAGAGAAGGTAACTAGACCTAGTTTAACTAGTCGGAACAACCATTTCAATGGAAATGGATATCCTCTAAGTTCCCGACTAGTTGGTCTCAATTATAATGTTGTAGGTGTATATTTTTGAGCCTTGAACATTTTTGGCACTAGAAGGAGGGCTAGTGAATTATTTTCTTTGAATATTTTTTCTATTTAATATAGCCCCATGTAAAATAATTCCTTAGAGTTACTTTATTGAACCTCATCCAAAAATCACTCCAATAAAGATAGTCAAGATCCAGTCTCAAGTAAAATATAAAGGTAAGAAATCTGCTTTTAATTATCTCCTTCAATTTATCTTAAGTTGCAATAATTTCAATATTGACAAAGATATTATTTTCAAAATCTTTACTCTAACTTTGACAAGAAACGCCAAAGACTAATGCTTGTCACTTCCAGTTGCCTCTTTACGTAGTTGGTACAATTTTTCAAAGATTGTCCTTCATGCATTTCAGGAATATGACTGCGAAAAGGCGTGTGATCAGTTAGAAGAATTGTGTAGGATGAAAGGTGAGAATTTGGATATGTTTTATGTTAGATTTAAATTAATTTTAATGCAGTTTCAGTCAAAATATTTGTCTCCTCAATTCCAATTGATTCGATGGTTTAGCCATTTAGTGTCTCTATCCTATGATAACTATCAAGTACCAGAAATTATAAATTTGTAATAGTGATACACTTGCTCAAAATGACAATTTCGATTCTAAGCAAATTGAAATTACAAATGATAATGCCATAAATACTCCAAATTTACATAATGTTGATCAAGTAGAATTTCAACAAAATGCCCAATCTATTAGCAGCAATCAACAACAACTAAATTAGCAGCAATTAAATCAACCAGAGAATGTCAGCAACGCATAGTCTACTACTGAAACTAATTCACAATCTATTGATAATAAATTGAAAATGATGGAGCAGCTCAGCAACAATTTGCGTATCGATCAAATATATATAGAACCTGAATTGTCTATTTTGGAAAATCAGAAATCATCTATGCATAGAGAAACCTTTGGGTATGTATCTTCAACTTCCTATTTTTATCTCTACCCTGATATCTTTAACAATATTAGTTTAATTCATAACCAATCAACAACTCCTTTGAATACAGAGTTAATATTAGAAAACAGAGGAACGGATTTTAATAATGAATTATTAATTTCTGATATTGGTTGAGAAAATTTAATCGGTAATTCAATCAATAAACCTATAGATTCTCTTAACTTGATAGTCAATCACTTGCCTGGTTCTAATTTATTTAATTCAGAGGAAAAGAAAAATTATGAAGTTACTTATGATGATGACTTGGAAAATTAAAACCTCGACCCCTTTTCTCTTCGGAAATGATTTTGTCTGATTCCTTAGGTGAATCAATTTTTGAAGATAAAGAGAATTTTAATCAAGGATTTATTTCGGTCCATTCTAATTTTCAAACATTCAATCATATTATTAATTTTGGTATTCAATAACCTATTCTAATTTTTTATTCCTATGATGATGAAATGCCCTTTTTGGATCATAAGCTTGAAATATTCTCATTCCCACAAAAAAAAAGCAAACAATGAGTTTAATTTTATAATTTCTATTGATTCTTGTGGGAAAGAAATCTTCATAAATGAATCCCAGCCATGTTTTACCTTATTTGTAACATTAATGTAAACTTGAATTTGCTTCCTTTTCAATTCCCTCGATTTGAATTTGTTTTTCTTTTGAATCTCATTTTTGAGCCCATTGTACTGGTATTTTGAACGTTCAAGCTCTAGACACTCATCAGGTGCATTAATAAGCATAAATGAGAATCAATTCAAGAGTTTCATGCAAGGACATCGGCTACTTTTTATTTTGAATTTTTGTTTGTTCATGCTTATCCAATTTATATATGATCTTCAAATAAGTTCATCAAAAGTTTTGGCACCTAAGAGTCCACCATTAACATAGTTACCGATCAAACAGGAACTATTACCTCAAAACAGGTACTTGAGCCCAAAAATCCCAAAAAACCATGAAAAAACAAGCCAAAATTAAAAAGTGTTGATTCTGCATCACCTTTTTTTTTTAAATAAATTTTCAATATTTTTTTAAAATAACAGTAGAAAACAATAAAGCCATTCTGTTTGGTGCAAAAAACACCTTGAAATCGAAAAGTGTTGATGCCATAATAACGTCTTTTTTTTAGGGTACATTTTCAACATTTTTTAATAATGACGTTAAAAATAAAATATCATGACTCTGAAAAACTTTAAATTTCCAATGGTTTTCAAGCATGACATTAACGATAAAGTATCACATCTTTGAAAAGCCTTAAAATTCCAATGATTTTTAAGCATGACATTAAATTTAAAATATTACTTCTTTGAAAAACCTTAAAATTCCAACACTTTACAAGCATGGGGTTAAAAAAAATATTTATAATTGTTTTCAACCATAACATTAAAGATAAAATATAACGAGAGCGGAGTGGTGGTCAGGAGGAGGCAGGGCAGAGAGGGGAGGCAAGGGGGCAGAAGGGTCGAGGGAGGGTTGAGGATGAGGACGAGTGGGTACAAGTGGGGTGGTGGATGAGGAAGGTTTGACTGTTTT
>APFE030966835.1:75566-100039 GCA_000404065.3 Pinus taeda
ACTTAATTCATTAGAATATTGAAAGTGTAAAAACTAAGCCCTTTAAACAAAAAGGGTTGATACTCATCAGCACTTCTCAAAATCAAGATGAAAATCACTAACAAAAAAAAAAAGTGTTCACACTTGATACATAAAAAAATTAAAGTGTTAAAAATAAGCCCTTTAAAAAATTGTGTTGATGTTGCATCAACACTTTTCAAAACCAGCGTGAAAATCACTAACAAAAAAAAAAAGTGTTCACACTTGATACATAAAAAAATTAAAGTGTTAAAAATAAGCCCTTTAAAAAATTGTGTTGATGTTGCATCAACACTTTTCAAAACCAGCGTGAAAATCACTAACATTTAAAAAAAAAATTCATACCTAATATATAAAAAAAATTTAAAGTGGCAAAAATACGCTCCAAAAAAAAAAATTGTATTTTGAATCACCATTTTTCAAAATCAAGTGATTTTTTGCTAACTCAAAAAAACAGGTACTAGGTCATTTTCTCATTTGATCGGTAACTATGTTCATTTCATTCTGACCAGCAATGGGACACTTCTAGAAGCCTTATATTCTTCAAAATCGAGTGACTTTTTGCTACCTCAAGAAAAAGGGTATTAGGTCATTTTCTCGTTTGATCGGTAACTATGTTCATTTCATTCTGACCAGCAATGGAACACTTCTAGAAACCTTATAAATGTTCATACATTCTTTATTGATCCATTTGAAAAATATTTGGAAGTTCCAATGCGCAGGAATATCTCTGACTTCGCTAATGTTTGGCAGGCTTCAATAATTAAAAATGTATCATGCAAGTCTAGCATGATGTTTCCTCTTCTATCGGTCTTCTTCCAATCATTCACTATATTTTTTATGATCCTGTAAACATTTGGTTAGAAGAATTTCAAGGTAAAAATTTTGTAAATAAATTTATTTCGCTAAATTTGTTAATTGTGCATAATAGGCTAAAATTTTCTTTTTGTAATTTAGTTTCAGTTTTACTCCTATTGTTTGACCTATACATGCATGCCGGAGTTAGAATGAGATAATGGTTACAATGGAAGTATGACTATACCTAGCCATGTTTCTTTCCATTCATTTAGCAATAGGAATAGATTACTTTATCTTAGATTCATTTTATGTTTGCATTTATTTCATTATTTCAAATTTTTAATAAGCAAGTGATGAATCCAAGTTTTTCTTGGCATCTCCTTTCATTTTTTGGAAAAATGTCTTGGAACATGTTGAAGTTCTTATATAGTAAGATCATATACACTTGTGATGTGCTTAATTGAATTGCTTTTGCAAAACTTCATTGCATTGTTTTTGTAATGAAAACATGTATCAAGAAGTTTCAAGGAATTATGATGACTTGGCAATTTTGGATTCACAAGTATCTATAAAGGCTTATTTTAACACTTTCATCCTCCGATGGAAATTTGAAAATGATATGATTAATAGTTCGTTATTTAGCATTTTAAATTGAATAAATAAATGAAGCTTGAACATGAATCATTGTTTTAGTGCTTGCTTTAAATTGAATAAATTATGATTCTCGGCCAATGAAAATTACATTCAATGCCACTTCTTCATGCTTTTACTCCCAATTAAAAGAATAGGTTACTTTAGCTGAAAAGACATTTTTCTCATGTAATATCAAACAAAATTTTCCAGTGGTAAGTTTCATATGCTCATTCTAATCCTTTTATTTTCCACATTTTTTCATTTTACTTGAATTCCTTGCTTATGTTTTCTATTCCAATTATATTCTCTTATCCTTGTCTCCTCTGTTTTGCAAGTTTTCATTAGTTTGAGGATTTAGTAAAAGAAGCTAGGAAGAATAGTCAAGGAGTTTCAGGAAGTTTCCTCTTCCCTTTCTTGTTTCTAATTTTCATTTTGATTGATGGTTTTTTTCTTAAAACAACATAATATTTAAAGACTTGCAATTTAAATTTCTAGAACAAGATTTGTAAAAAGAAAAAGTCCCCATAAATGCACATCAATGAGTTATCATTTAATAAGCCTCAATTAACAAATTTATTCACAAAATAAAAGCTCTAACGTTGACATACTTTTTATATCTTGTAAAAAATTTACTTAGAGCTCATTCTCCCAATTGGCTTCCCTGTTGATTTGCTAACATTTGGTGCTTGCCTTATTATTTCATTTTCACATAATCATATGTATATACCAGAGTGTTTTATGTTTGTTGAAGTACCATTTCTTTTGGTTTTATACTTGGGCTATATTTCCATCTGTGTGATCCAACAAAGTTCATTCGAAAAGAAAGATTATTAAAAGAAAAATCATTATGCTATCATTCATATTTTCACTTTACTATAATCTACGACCATTGAATCATCATTCTTCCAAATGATCTCTGAACTTAACACTTTAAGGGTTTATTCTATCATATGATAAGTTATAACATATTTAACTACTAAAGCAGCAAAGTTCATCAATAAAATTTTAGCATCTTATGACTCTTCATGTCATCCTAATCTTTTAAGGAGTGGATTTGTCTCTCTATCCATTTAATAAAATATTTTTAGATTGTAATTCAAAAATAATAAAAGACTTGAAATATAGGGGGTCTCACCAAGATCCATCCTACCATGATTATAGGCATTGATAGTGGTGACATTATCACAGCTGGTTACCAAGCCAAGATAATGGCTTGTAGCCAAACGATTATAAGACAAGAGGTCTCATCACGTGCCAGCATGTTCTCTTTCATTAGTACTGGTGTATGGCATTGTCAATAACTAGTCACCAAGCCAGGACAATGTCTTTCAAAGTAACTAAAATAAAATAAATTAATTATTACTTATTCCTCTAAAGTATAAACCAATGGATGAGATATTGATACTTCCAAGGGTTAAAAAGTGACCTTGTCGAGGCTATGGATGCCTACTAGCAGCAGTGGCACCACCTGTGACATTCAAGTATATCTTTAAGTTGAACTCATAAATAAACTTTGTTTTCTTCAGTTAAAGCTAACATTCATACATAACTGTCTAAAATATGATTATACTCTTATATCTAATACAAGAGATTTTATGTAGATGTTGAATTCTAAATGGCTTTTACAGAGATATTTTTAAAAGTAAAAGTTTAGTCATAACAATTTTATATTTATTCCTTTTTCTTTGAACTTCCTTGGTATTTTCCCAAAGATAATTGTTTCACCGAGTGTGTCGCCAATTATTGTAGTACTCAACAACCCACCATTTATTTTTTTTTTAGCCATATAATAAAATTATGGGGACCCTTTTTGCATTACATGTAGACTTTGAGTGTGTTTACTTCATTTCAAGTCTAGTGTGTCTTTTATTTACATTTGTTTTATTTTTATAATTTGTCTAAGTTTGATTCATTTGTTTGTTAATAGACTTTGTAAATAATTTTTTGTTTTAAACATCTTAATTATTTAGATTAATGAATAAAACATAGCCCCCGAGACCAACCTCATTTTACAACATGTGGAAATCACTCTCTACTAAACAAATATTGGAACTTTAAGTTACCGAAGTATTCTTTTGGAAACCTTTATAGTTAAAGTTCGGTGATATATATTATATAGTGGTTGTAGTTTATTGGAGACTCACATATCACGTAACCCTCCTCCGCTCCCTTATATTGGAGAATTCCTTATTGAAGTTTTTTTATGTGTCACCACTCAAAACTTTCGATCTCTGATATGCGATAATCATTAACCTCTGAACCCCGATACCATATTTCCCTGATTTCCACTCCCTCTGATCCCCGATATCCCAAAAGGCCTCTGATCTCTGATTTTCAATAATAGAATTACCTCTGATCTCCGTTAGGCCTTCACCCTAACCTTCGGCCTCCAATATGCTCCAACCTCCGATATCCAGACCCGATTTTATTTAAATTTTTGATTAATTATAATATCTCATCCACTCCCATATCGTAACTTATGAAGTGATACTACGATATGATTTAACCCTTTGATCGCCTATTTAGTTATGAATCCAATATAGTCATTAAAACATATCAATTATGATTTCACATCTGCTCTATATCGGAGCTACCATATCACAAATATTTTGTGTTGTCTCATTTTAAAAGTTCTGATAAGCTTACCTCTGATTCTATTCAAATTATTCCACGTGTCACTATTTGGTATGGCTGTAATGTTTTAACAACAAAAAAATCCATTTAATTTGTTTTAAGTCTGCCTCGCGATACATATTTTTTATTTTATAGTTTTCTTATACTTTGGCTTCTTCTTTTTTCCCCGATTTCGACTAATTTTGGCCCTATATTGGCAAAGAAACTTCCAGGATGAAATATACTAACATAATCAGCAACTGATCCCTAAAAAAACTCCTCCAAGTGGAAAAGTGGATCTAAACTGAGCACGAAAATCACTATCATTTTCCGAGCACGAGCTAAGTTGGGCATCTTCTCAAGCCGTAGCCATTCATATTTTGCCAGAATTAGATCTAAAGGAATAATTCAACTTTGTTTTACCTTTATTTGCTCCATCTGTTGAGAAAATTAAGGGAGAATATTAGTATTCCCAACGTGTATAAATACCATCTCTGGGTTGTGCAATGAAGGATTCAAATCATGGAAAAATGCCTTCTCTACTCTGCAATTTAGGATTCTAAAAGCACTATTGTAATATGGATTTAGGGTTGTAGAGGAGAGGAGAGTTTAATCTCAGATATGAGGAATAGAGAGATTTATCTTTTACATATCTAAATTGTGTATGATGAGTAGAGTTTGCACTATTGCAGCTCCTATTTCATCAACAGAGTTTATGAGTTTTAGAGGATTGTTGGAGATCAGAGCAAGGGAATTGGACTTAATAAATTAGTATTCAAGATACTATTGTTTTGAATACTATTTTCATTTTATAATAACATAAACTTGTGATTTTTAGTCATATTTGTATGATATTGTTTACGTGAGTGATTTATTGCAATTATATGTTGTTTATCTCTGCTATTATGTGTTGAACTCTAATTTATGAGTAACTACTTACTCAGAGACCGGCCTTTTAATTTTGTCTTAACAAATAGTAATATTATGTGAATTATTTCCTTGTATTATTGTTTAATCATTCGAGTTGTTGGATTAATAATCATCATCATTTTTGTGAACTACTTCCTAAATGTTGTTGATTAATAATTCCGATTAAAGCATCTCTGAACAGGTTATGTTTGGTAATCATAATATCAACTAATTGAATTACTTCGTTAACTTGATATTCACTATAAACCAAACATATTTAAATCTCAAGTCAATTAGTTGTCTTGCTCTTAGTTAGGTTAGATCTACATCTTCATAATTGAGATAGATTTAGGTTTTCTATCATTTTTCTTGTATTCTAGTGTTAGTTTATATTTATATCAATTAATACATTCTAGAAGTCCTCTTATCAAAGAGGAAAACTTTAGTTGTGGCTTGGTTGAGCCCTAGATCATCTTAAGGATCACTTTCTTGCTTGATCAGCAAGAGTACTGATATGATGCCTCTTCTCTATTGGTAGATGAAGGTCATGCTTTAAGACAATGGAGATAGAGAGAAGGTAACTCGACCTAGTTTAACTAGTCAGAAACACCATTTCAACGGAAAAGGAGTTGCTCTAAGTTCTCGACTGGGTGGTCTCCCTTATAATGGTGTAGGCAGAGATTCACGAGCCTTCAACACATTGGTATCCACCAACATGGCCTCTTGTTGTAATGTCCACAATGCTCCTCCAACGCAAACTCTATCCAGATTCATAATGACATAAATTTGCAAAACTTCATATTGTGGATGTTCGATCCCACCAGTAATTTGGGTTGTTTGGTGTCCTAAATCAACTTATCTAAACACACTTTGTTGAGGCCTAAAAAAGCATCCACCCTCGAGAGATACATGTCCCAAAAAATTTTGGGCTAGGTCCTCTCAAAGGAGTTTCCCACACACGCGTTTAAAAGGGCATGAATACTGAATTATATTTATCATGGTTTCGACCTGGTACATGCACTTTAGCTCTATTTACTCTCATCTTGTAGTGTCGATTTCCAACCGGTTATGCTATGGTGCTTTTTTCTTGAAGACCACACATTGTTACCACAAATATTTAGGCTAAAACTCATGTAGCCTCCCTCACCAACCATTTTCAAGGTTTCATGTGGCTCTTGTCCCTCGAATAATACAACATAGAATTGGCATGAAACCAAAAAGAGGTTAGGGAAAAGTAAACACACATACATAAAAAAGAATTAACACATTTTTATATTACATCCTCTCAGGGCCTAAATTCAAAATAAACAAAATTACACACTATGGCCTCCCAGGGCTTGGTGCCACTCGGCCAAGTTTTTACATTGGATTGGCTTACCTGAAATTTTGTAGGATGTTCATTTAAAATGAATCCATAATAGACATAAGAGGAATCTCATCCTCTACCACCTCATTCCTTCTAGAGGCTTACAATATTTTAAAATTATATATAATTCAGAGGAAATTATGTCCTCTTTTCAACACTGCCACGATGTGCCTTCCAGAGGCTTTCAATATCAAATATGATTTGGGGGGGTTTTATGCACCTACATCACTCTCTCTCTCTCTCTCTCCCTTTTACTCTCTCTCCCCCTCTTGTGTCTTCCTCCTCTCTATATCCCCCATAAGCCCCCCTCTCTAACCCTTTCTATCTCTCCCCTTCTCCCTATACCTCTTTCTATATCTCTCTTCCTTTCTTTATTTCCTAATCCTCTTCGTATTTTTCTTTTCCGATCACTCTCTTCTGGTCCCGTCCCCCCTTCTCTCCCATTTTCTTCATTTGATATCCCTCTCTTTCTCTCACTTCCACTAAGCCTTCGTCCCCCCTCTAACCCTTTCATTATCCCTTTCTATCTCTCCCCATTTAGTTATCATTATTTCTATCATTATATCCCTTACCCTACCCAATCCCCCCTTTTATTCCTTTCCCCATCTCTCTCTCTCTATATCCCCCTCTCTCTACTCCTTTCCCCATCCCTTTTTTCTCTTCCCCTATCTTTATGTATTTTTTTCTCTCTCTTAAAATTTATTACGCAAACATTCATGAATCATAACCAAACAATATGACATATGAAGCATAATAAAAATAAATTAAAAAGAACAAAAGAACAAAACAAAAAAACTTATTTATGTTATTTTTTTGTAAGCACCAACCAACTTATACAAAATCCATAGGAACCAACCTGTTGTTACAAACTTTGTAGGCACCACCCAACACGAGGCACCAATTGATTCTAGTAGATATATGTCTCCACCCAACCCTTCCACTAACTCCTCCATTTTGCATGCTGACACACTCTACATTTGCTCACATATTTATGCACATTTTCCCTCATCTTTGGCCAAAAAAAAAAATAATAAAAAGAAAAAAAATAAATAATTTTTAAATAAATAAATAATATAAAAAAAAATTGTTCTACTTTCCCAAGTGTCTTGTCCAAACCAAAATTCCCCGCCAATCCTCCATCTCTCTTTCTTTGGGTTAAGTACGGCAAGGACAACACATGGACTCAAGCTCGCCCTTATCAACCCTTTGTCCAGCAACACGTCAACCTATTTCCTTATTTCCTCATTCTCCTTGGGCTTCATCGAGTAAGTAGCTTTATTTGGAAGGCTTGCTCTTGGTATCAGGTCTATGTGATGGCTGATACTTCTGTTAGGTGCTATCTCACTTGGTAAATCATCTACTACAATATCACCAAATTCATGAAAAATTTCTTGAATCTCAACAAGTAAATTTGCAATTTTTCATCTACAGAATTTTTACCTTTGGCTTGCAAACCGCTGCATAGCTAACCTCTTCTTCCTCCTTTTGTTGCAAAAATTATTTTCCTTCTAACAACCATGCTTTTGAGTTACTTGTCCCAGTTATACTCTCCTCCTTTAATGGTACAAGAGTATGCTATATACCATCCTTTTCAAACTTGTAAGTGCCATCATGCACCACTTTCCTATCAAATTTCCAAGGTCAACCCTTGAGTAGGTGGCAAACGTCCATTGGCATGATGCCACAAACTATCTTATCCTTATATCTGCATATCTGGAACTCCACTTCACTTTTCTCACTCACCAACAATTGGTGACTTTTCTGCAACCATGACACTTTATATGGTGTTGGGTGCTTCAGTGTTTTCAATTCAAGTTTTTCCACCATTTCTATGGAAACTAGATTTCCATTGCTTCAAGTGCCAATCACCACTTTGCAACACTTCCCTTTGGCCTTGAAAACAGTCCTAAACAAGGATCTTCTTTGCATTGGTTCAGTAGTTTCTTTGGATGGTTTCATCAAGACTTTGTTCATCATTAAAGCTTGTCCTATCTCTAGTACATTTTCTGCCCCAGGTGCTTGTGCTTTTTTTGCTTCTGGATGAGCTACATATGCATCCCTTTTCCCTACTTTCTCATTCTCAGGACACTCAAAAGATATGTGATGTAGTTTCCCATGTTTGCAACACTGATAGATAGTCTCTCTACCTCTTCCTCTTCCTCTACCTTTCTAGTAAGGTCTTCCTCCTCTAGAATCACCTTCTTTCTCTTGCTTCCCTTATTGCCTTGGGTTACTTGCATCATTCTTTTGAGCTAGAATTTCCCCTCTTCCAGTTGATTGTCCTTTTCCTCTAGAAAAACCACAAACTCTACCTGAATTATGCTTCCTTGTTATCTTCTCTTTTTCCTTTAAGGAAAACTGATATGTTTCTTCCATTGTCCTGGGAGAAAGCATGTTGATTTCATCTTGAATCTCTAGCTTCAAACCATTAATGTACCTTGTTATTTTCTTCGGGGTGCTTTCTACATAACCTACCCTCAAATTCACATTATAAAACTCTTTGATATACTCTTTGACTGTCAGCAACCTTTTCTTGAGGAATGGTATTCCTTCGGCAAAAAAAATCCCTTCATCTTTGCTACTATACTGTCCCAACTCTTGATTAATGGTTTCCCTGAATTTCTCCTTTTAACCTACACATTGTCCCACCACAATGCAACATGACCTTTCAACTTGGTTACAACAAATTTTCCTCTCTTGTCTTCTTAAATATCTTCATACTCAAAATCCTTGTATAATTCACTGATCCAATCCATCAAATTCTTGACTACTAGGCTACCATCATAGGTAGAAAATTCAAGTTTTGGTCTTGAGCTTAACATCAACCTCAATAATTTAAATTATGGAGCTTCATCCACAAGTGTTTCTCTTTGTGCTCCTGCTTCCTCCTCTAATCTGCCTCAAGATCTTATTGCCTACCTGCCTCTATGGTCTCTAAATGAGCTTATAGCCTTTGTATCTCTTCCCAAAGTTCTGCATTAACTATAGGTCTCCCTCCTCGACCTCGTGCTCTCCTTGCTCACATAGCCGTCTCCCTGTGCTGTAGATAACAACACCAATGTCAAACCTGCACTGATACCACAAATTGATAGTGAAACCTAGCAAGTTGGTCTCTTTGTCTCGTGTTGTAAAATTATTTCATAGTGCCTCTATCTTTCTGGTCAGATGTTGGTGTTGTAAAACTATTTTGTAGCGCCTTTGTTGCAGAATGATTTCGCAACGCCTTTGTTTTTCACCTTCTACGTTGTAGTTGTTGTTGTGTGTGATCACTTTAACTCCTCCATGAATGAACTGGTAAACCACTAACCACCTCTGCTCCCTATGTCGTGATTCCAAAGGGGATACACGTGTGTGGCTCAACGCGAGGTCTCGTTGAGTTTCCTATGGAAAAATAAAAGGGTAATAGAGAGAGTGCTCTGTCCCCTGTCTCTTTGACTTCCAACATGTTATAGCCCACAACACCGTTGGTTCTAATAGCCCGAAGTGTTAGCACAATTTTTTCTTCTGAGCTTAAATCATTAAAGCTTCAGAAAATCGTCAGGTTACAGAAAATTGAAATACACATAAACAACTACAACTCCATTGAATTTTAATAGACATATAACATGTTTATAAATTGTTACAACAAAGATTAAATCTTAAATAATTGTACACGCAATCCAATTAGAAACTGAGGAAAGGAAAAGATGCAGATTTGTGAGTATTATACAGGTGCGAAATATTTCTTTCATTCACTTCAAACACACATACGCAGAGGGAGGAAAAGAGCACTACTCCTCCCATTCAAATTCCCTTTAATTTATAAACTTTAGAAAGTGGTTTGATTCCCCTTCTCTCCCAAATGAGGGAAGTTGAAAAGACAACTACGTGAGTTAACCATTACATTGAGAAATAAATCATAAATTCTAAACTGTCCAACTTATTTCAAGAATACTCCAATCCTACACTAAAATTAAATATTTAGAAATTATAACAAAACAACAAAATCAATTACCAGCATTAACATGTGGCGAATCCACACAATGTTAAGCTCTACCCAAATTTTTCATCTCTCATGCTAGGTCTAATACACCTATATCAAAAGGAATCAAGAAGCAAAATGTTACTCCAAAATTGGACTAGAGATGGATAAAGGCACATGAAAAATACAAAAAAAAACTCAAAATACCTCCTTAAAATTTCTTCACAAATCCTAACTTTAACTAACATAACTTCTCTTTCAATTTGATGAGACATAACATAACTTCTCTTTCAACTAAATAACTTCTCTTTCAACTTGATGAGACATATAATCAATGTAGAGTCTCTGTGTTTTTTTTTAACTATGTATATGTTACTTTTATTACTCTTATATTGATGTTTTTATCCATCCTCAATTTTGAAATCTAAAATATTATCATATTCATCATTTTTTTTCGAGAATCTCTTTTATTCTTTTTTTAATGTATCATCAAAACTTTGTTAATGGAATCAACTGCGGATTTAAATATTTAAAATTTTTTCTCCTTCAAAAATAAAATACAAAACATCTATTTAATTTAATAATAATATAAAAAAATCAAATTTATTATATTATATATTTCTCACCAGTAACATTCTCACTCATCTTAATTTTAATAATAATATAAAAATTCAAACTATTATTATTATCACATTTCTCACCAATCAATATGGGTAATATTCTCACTCATCTTTGAATTTATATTAGTTTTTTAACCAAACAATTTTACATCTTTTCCAAAAGTTTAGATTAAACATTTATATTTTTTTTCTTTAAATATATTTATTTATCATATTATATGTCCACCAAATGAAGAGACACAGAGGTGACTATGACCTTCACGAAATTGACTGGTTTATTTATAATCGTGGCAACAAAATTACTAGCAAATTTAGCAGCTAATAACAACAAACAATTTTGTTTCTACTTTCGATGACAAGGCCACACGTTAAAATAATATATGGCCTTAAATAATAGGAGAATTCGAGAAGCCTTACTGTTATTTTGTTTTGAAAGTTATGGAAATTTCAGTTGTATTTTGAGAAAATTTGGTAGGAATTTTTGTAAATCTAAGTTATAGTTATTAAACTTCAAAATTTAAGAGTGCTTAGATGTTTTTGGTGTTAATTCATTTTCACCATCAAAAAATATGATTCAAATACTGCCTGTACAAGATTTTTTGAAATTTTTTTACCCATATTCCAACCACTTTTATCATCGAGACAACTCCTCCACCTCCATTAAAAAAGCCCTCTGCAAATCTAGCATTCAAATCATGGCAATGAAAAATCACACGTTCCAAAACCAACAATTAATAAATCCCTCCTCGCATGCACCCCGACGTACAGTTACATCACACAATTTAAAAAAAAATTATGATCACCTCGCACAACTTCATGACACCATCATATTTAGCAAGACCAAATTGGCAATATCCTTTTTGTGTAACTAATTATATAACTCAGTTACATCACACAATTTAAAAAAAAAAAAAAAATATGATTTAGCCTTCGTACAACTCTATGATGATATTATATTTAACAAATTTATATAAGAAAGTTAAATTGGCAATATTTTTTTGTGTAAACTAAATATATAGTTTTTCTAATTTTGATGATGAACCACATTGGTTGGTTCGAAATGTTGATACAATAAAATCATGAATGCGATAAATCTGGAAGACAAAACCACCCAAAAAGAAAAACATTGTTACAACACCTAAATTCATGCGAAAAAAACTCATACAATACTATATAGTAGAGTTGCAGCAAGAGAATCATAAATAAATGGAATTGCTTGACAATGGAAGAATAAATATACACAGAATGTCAGGGAAAAGGCTTTTTGAAAGATTTTAGAAAGCTAATAATAGTCCTATTAATTTCCGCTCTTATATGTATGTTGATTTGTTTCTTAAATTTAGATTTTATATATAATGCATGTAATTTATATGAATAATGAGAGTAATTAACACATTTCAATATTTTCTTTAATGATAACTAATACTTCTTATTGATTTATGTTTCAATTAGGTTTATAATACTTGACCAATTGAAAAAATTTGATTTATTTCTATAGGTTGGTGTATCTTGTTCTCAAACCTATGTTGTATAAGATTATTTCTTTTTTTTTCCAAAATTTATATGATGCATATTTTTTCTTATTCTTTAACTTTAATGTTATGTTTAGGTCTTCTTCTTTAATATTTCCTCATCTTTAGTGTTATCTTCATCTAGTTTTCCTTCTACATTTTCTTGTACTTGTGATGTTGTTGCTTGTACTTTTCTATCAACCTATTTTCAAAAACAATATCGTCATTTTCTTTCATCTCCTCTTCCACTGTCACAAAAGTTTCAACAACTCTAATGGAATTGCCCTTTTTTTTTTTTTTCTTCTTCTGTTACACTTATTATAGATTTTCCATACCAACTTTCATCTCTATTGTGCTTGGGTTTTGCAAGGGCTACGCCTCAATAAATGCTAATTCAGCTTCATAATCATATTCAAAATTCATTACTAGATTCCTCTCAATTTATGTTTCTACTACAAAGGAAGTTTCATTTTCAACTTCAATTTCATCATCCACACATGTATCTACATAATGGATTTCTCTTTCTTCACCATGTTCATCCCCCACATCTTGTATAGAGACACCTTTTTCTCTTACAAATTTTTCGACATATTTCTTTGCAAGTGATTAGGATAATTGCACTCTCCATGCCTTGTTTATCTTCTTTGATTCAACAAGTTCTTCCTCAACTTCTTCGTATAGCTTTTTTTATATCAAAATATTTTGGTTCTTCTATTACATTTATTACTTCAACAACTAGATGTTGGCATTATGACTAATGTGTTGTCCTTGATGGCAACCTACTTGATAAAGATGTCAACATGATGGTTATGCAGATGCTATAGGTGAGATGGACAAAGGAATATCAATTCAGAGATAGAAAGATGATAAAGGTCAAATTTAGGAAAGTATACACGGGTCATGTGAAGATAAGTCGGGTACATACGCAGGTATGATGAAGAGAATCCGCGTACAGTTTCCACACTATATTATTATGAATACCAGGGGTCTTTACCATGGTATTGGCCCATAGTAATGACTATGACAACGGATATTTGATCTCATCAAAGAATACCATTGGCATTACAAATGGATTGGCCTAAGGTATTGGGTAAGGTCTAAGATATATAAGGATATGAAGATCAAAGTGTTAGTGTGTGCATGTGATGGATTATTTATGAATAACTTTATCTGAAATAGGTGTGCACCAGGGAGCGTGGAGATGGATCAAATCTAATAGATCTGAAATGACCACATATTGGATAATCTAGTTAAGGTTTGATAGATCTCTGATGATGATATTATGATGTGTGTCTATAACATTTTGTATGCTTAGATTTGGGTTTGATAGATGTTGTGTTGTGCAGCGAGGGTATGATTAAGTGATTACATATTTGTACATTGGTTTTCCACTAAGAAGTTATGTACATACGTGAATCTTCTTCTAACTAGTCACGTATATATTCTGCAGTATGGACAAATCTGTATGCAGGTGTGGTAAATGATTATCAGGTATGGGTTGTTTTTTTACTTGTGGTCCATTTCCTTGTCTATGTAATAATGATGATAGCGAAAATGACAGTGAATCAACTAAACTTGCAATCATGGATGAAAGTGAAAGTAAGTATTCTAAAGAGAAAACATATTAAAAAATGATGGCCCTAGAAGCAAAAAAACAAGGCAAGTCAGAAACAATGGACAATGAAAGTGTACCTATGCTAAGCAATGATAATTATCAACAATGGAAAGAAAATATGAAGTCCAACCTAATGAACCTTGATGTTTTGTATTTAGTATGCAATGGCTTCACCAAAATTCCTCCATCAGATGAAGAAGTGAAAAATAATACTAAGGCATTAAGTGACATCATTAATAACATACCTAATTCAACATTAAATAAGGTTATGCATTATGACACTACAAAGGAAGTATGGGGTAAGCTACAGACAATCCATGAAGAAAAACCAAAGCAATTATGTTCATGAGGAGAACTATCAGGTAATTGTATTTATAACAATATGTCAAAAGATGAACATGATGGAGTTATTGATTCAAAAGAAGACAGGTTATAAGAATTTTTTAATCTTAGAAGAAAACTTGATCTTTCTTTGAAAAATGTTATTAATATTAAAGATAAGTTGCAGACATATGATAACATGGATAATATTAAATCAGTAAATGTTGTAGTAGAATCTAAACAATATTGTGAAGCCCTTGAAGCAAAAATTCTCTCTCTAAAAGCAAATCTTGAGAAGTCAAACAAGCGAAATGAAGAACTACTTCAAGCATTTGAAGAAAAAAAGAATGCGTGGAAGGAAGAAATTATCAACTTAAAGGAACAAATGGAAGAAGGAAGAAAGGTTGAAGAAGGAATGAGAAAGGTGCATCTTGAAAAGGAAAAGCAGTACCAAAGAATGGAGGTTGAGGCAAGAATTCTAAAAGGTAAATTGGAAGAAAAGGATAAACATTTGAGATTTCAAAATAGTACTAAGATTTTGGATAACATTCTTAGTAGTCAAAGGTCTCCTTGCATTAAATCTGGTCTTGGTGTTCATGAAACTATTAAATGAGAATCTAGTTCATAACTGTTATAGACATTTTTGGGCACTTCAAACCCAATCATAAATGTCCATAAACTGAGGGCTCCTAAGTCCCTAAAAGTGTTGATTCACTGCCTAAAGGAACAAGGTCAGTTGATTACATCATCTCCCAGAAGTTCTCCACTGAAAACTGCTCATAAATGGTCAAAATTGGACCATACTGAAAGCTTAGTGCAAAGGGTGTGATGCATATCACCTTCCCAGTGTACAAGGTGTGATGCATACTGAATTTCTCCTCTTTAGGGTGCGATGGTAGGGAATGGACAAATGGCAGGGACAAAATGCGAGGTGGAAGATCTTAATAAAGCTACTCTAGTTTTCTTCCATATTCTTGTGTACTTGTTTATATATTCATTTATATGGTTAACACACATCTAGTCTTGTGCTATTTATGAATATAGATCTTTGTTTCTTCGATAGTAGTATGTTGCTTTGATTCTACAGGTTCTCTTTGAAGCTAGGCAGACGAAGAAGAAGTGGAAAAGCTCTATCAAGAAGGAGATGAAATCAAGCGCAAGACTAAGGTTGGTCTTCTTGGTTCTCCTCTTGTCTATTTTCATAAAAGAAAATGAAAGTAGACTTTACTTGTTTGTTTCTAAGATAGCCACCCATCTTAGTCGGAATAGCAGCATCCAAGTGGACACTATTCCCAGTAACAATAACCTAGTGCAAGGAATCTAAAGGGTAACAATGAAAAACCTGAAGTTCTCAATAAATAGATAAGAAGTCAACCTGATCAACAAATAAGGAATGTAAATCTTCAAAGAAAATCATTTGCTCCTAACTATAGAAGTGTTAATCGATTCTCTCCTCTGATCAATAATGTTGAATGTTTTATATGTCATAATCATGGACATGTTGCAGCTAATTGTAGAAGCAAATTGTTTCAAGAAAATAGTCATCTCACAAAAAGTACATCATCTCCCAGGTTCTCAAGTTTCTTCAAGGGATATTGTTTTACTTGCAACATATTTGGTCACAAATCTATTGATTGCAATAAAAGGAATATGAAACAGAAATATTATGATTCCTATGCTCTCTTTTCTGGTCATACAATTTGTTATGCTTGTAACAAGTTTGGGCATGTAGCAAAAGAATGCAAGAACAAATCAATGAATCTCCATAGACAACATGGTAAGCAATCAGATAAGAATATTGATAGACCTAAAAATGATTAATCTTCCAACATTTCTCATAATAAGCAGAAAGAAGAATAGATAAGGTGTGGTCTTGCTCTCTGCTCGTTTGAAGATGAATAAGAATGGTACATAAACAATGGATGCTCTCATCATATGACTGCAAATAAGAGTAAGATGGAGTCTCTCCGTAAAAACCAAGATGGTAAGGTTATTCTTGGAAATAGTGCTCCAGCAAAAGTTATGGGAAAAGGTAGAGCCATAATTAATAAACATAGAAGAGCATATGATACTTTATTAGTTCGAGGGCTAAAGAAGAATATTATAAGTGTAGGTTAAATGGCGGATAAAGAAAATGTAATTGTGTTTACATCAACCAAATGCAAGTTCATAGATGAAGAAACTAGAAAGGTCATATCAAGAGGATATAGAAATCTATGCAAAGTATACACGTTTAAAGAGATAAATTATCGTAGAAATGAGGAGGATAGTTCCTTTTTTTTAGACTCAAAGTAAAAGAAGATGGTCTCTACTGTAGTACATTGTTCACTCATAGTGATTGTAGAAGTGATGTGAGGTACATTAGCTCATAAAGAGCAGGTGATGATTATCAAGTCTTCAGAACCAGTGATATATGATCTCAGGGGGAGATATACATATGTATACTTTAATGATGATTCCCATGTTGTTTTGATTTTCATGTTTCTTGTATTAGTAGCAGTGCACCTCATGTAGTAACAGTGAACATGAACATATAGTACAAGATTAGAGGGAGTTGTGGTTATAAAAACTCAGCATTTTACTTGTTGTACACGGATCTTACAAATGGAAGTCATGTATTTATGTGAGTTTTGATCTAGACAATCACGTATGTTTATCGGAGATGAAGAAACAATGGGATAGACTCGGGGAGAGGTTCTGATATGATTCTGTTAGTTATTATTTGGCTTTTTGGTTCTAAAAATGGTTGG
Organism: Pinus taeda; assembly: GCA_000404065.3. NCBI lineage: Eukaryota > Viridiplantae > Streptophyta > Pinopsida > Pinales > Pinaceae > Pinus > Pinus taeda. Next base: position 92,682 of record APFE030966835.1, read on the forward strand.
CTATAGTCTATTGATGCTTAGATACTACTTAGAAGTGGTATTGGCTTATGATGGTTATCATTTGTTGCAATATGACATTGTTGATTTGGTTATTTTGATGGCTTTACTGATTAATGAAGATAGATATGGTCAGACCTAATAGTGAATAGTTGGCACAGGTTCAAGGGGAGAATTTGCTATGCTTTGAACAGTTCATTGTTGGCATTATGATTTCTTGAGCATTCCTGGTTGCATAATGGCATTCATGAAAAGTATATATCATTGGTGATATTTTTAAAGCCACATATGTTGCTGATTTTTTGATATAATGCTTAAGTTGCACTGAGTAAAGTTGATTCTACATAATTAAGAGGATGTGTATGCTATGGTTAATGACTCACTCACTAATGGTTGACAGTTATATGTTGATGTCATTATGTCTTATATAATTCACAAGGTACATATGGTGAAGTTATGGATGATACCTACATGTTTCTTGAGTTGCATAGTTGTTATAATGTTGTTGATCATATTTATGATTCTCTTTGCTTGCACACCTGGTAATGATGCATGTACATGATATGCTACACATAGTATGTTTCTTGAAAGCATGTTGATCTTGATGATATGAGATCAAAGAGATGGAATACTAACAAAGTTTGATTGTACAATATCATTGTATGATTGGTTGATGATGATGAATTCTTACATATTTCTATCTCTATGTCATGTGATATTAATAAATTTCATATAAGAATATTATGTGTGATCACTTGAGCTTCCTATGGTGTGATGATTCTTCTTGATACACTTGATTCATATTGAAGGTTCTCCTTATCTTTGATAGATGCATATGATGACATCATGATCCAAGAGAATGGTATTGTTGCATATGAGGAAAAGGAAGGATACGTGAAAGAGGATGGTTATTGATATACTATTGTTACAACTATTGGGTGATTCTATTTAGTCACATATTGATAATGTTGAAGTTTTATGCTACATTTCCCTATCTTACTTTACGATGCATGAAAATATATGTTGTTGGGATGAAAAATATCTATATGTCTTTGATGTATGTAGATTGAAGCTCCTCCTACAAAGGGAAAGAACAAGTTGACCATGATGAGGTCAAAGGGATGGGTTGATAACATATCTCTATGAAATAATCTTATGTTGTTACTACAATTTGGTAATGTTACATACTTGGTCATAGGTTGATGATATTGAAGCTACATTTTCTTATCTTGCATATTGATGATGAGGATGTGCATGTTGTTGTTCATATTGCTGCTATCTACGTTGCAAGATCCTATGATGACTATTATGGTCTTGCTACCGCATGGTTGAGGTCCTTGTTTTTTGTTTTGATCATAAATGTAATATTTGTCTCTTGATGTAAAGGTCATGTAAAGACCCATGTTGTAATAATTGTAATAATCAATCATGTTTAGACTATTGGGGTCAATTCAATTATGTGTCTAATCCCATTTTCAGCATTTGATGTAATGTTGAATCATATATGTAATCTCATAATGTTGGGTGGTTGATGTAAGCATGAGTCTGTGGTGATAGGAAAGGTCATACATGGTTAAGTCATAGAATCATGTACTTCATTAAAAACCTTCCAAAAGATTCAACATATGCTTAGGGGGGGCATGGTCAATATTCAACAAATCATACTTACAATGATCCTCTCTATAAAGGAAGAAAGAAGTCTTCATTCAACATTGGTCAGCCCTTTTCCCTTGATGTCAAAGGGGGACAATAGCTTAGTGTTCAAAGAATAATGCTTGGAGAGAAGGTTGGTATGCTTACAAATTTTTTTGCAGTTTGCAAGTATTTACAAGTGATGGTGACCAAACACCAAAGTGATTTCCATCAATTCCAAAGGAGGAGATTGTGGCATTATGGCTAATGTGTTTTCCTTGATGTGAACCTACTTGATAAATATGTCAACATGGTGGTTATGTATTGTGACAGAGAGAATCAAAAAAGGTTGTCCTTGATGGAAACCTACTTGATAAAGATGTCAATATGATGGTTATGTAGATGTTACAGGTGAGATGGACAGAGAAATACCAATTCAGAGACAGAAAGATGATAAAGGTCAATTTTAGGAAAGTATATGCAGGTCATGTGAAGATAAATCGCGTACATATGCAGGTATGATGAAGAGAAGTTGCGTACAGTTTCCAAACTATGGTATTATCAATACGAGGGGTCTTTACCATGGTATTGGCCCATAGTAATGAGCATGGCAACATATATTTGATCTCATCAAAGAATACCATTGGCATTACAAAGGGATTGGCCTAAGGCATTAAATAAGGCCTAAGCTATTTATGAATAACTTGATCTGAAATAGGTGCACACTAGAGATCGTGGAGATGGATCAAATCTAATAGATCTGAAGTGACCACATATTGGATAATCTGTTTATGGTTTGATAGATTTATGATGATGATATTATGATGTGTGTCTATAACATTTTGTATGTCGAAATTTGGATTTGACATATGTGTTGTGCAGCGACGGTATGATTCCATGATTACAGATCTGTATGATGGTTTTCCATTAAGAAGTCACATACATATGTGAATCTTCTTTTGACTAGTTGTGTATATATTCTACCGTATGGACAGATCTATAGGCAAGTGTGTTGAATGATAAGTGCATACATCTGCAGAAGTGCTTTATAAGGGTCATGTACATCTGCTAGGGTTTTGCAGTATGAGTTGTTAATGATGTCTGATGAAATATGTTGTGCTTGCTACCATCTGTCAATGATGTCTCTCTCATGATAATCTGTGTTTGACAATTCTGGTTGCATTGAATTGTTTATGGAATGATATGTTGACTAGAGATGATGTTGTTGTGTGATGATCTGTATGTGGTTAAGTGATTTGTGATGGGTTCAGCATGTGATTCAATGTTATAGTTATTTAGCCTCAGTTGTTCGGTATTTAAAGACTTGTATGCAAATCCTCTTAAGTAGAAACACATTCATACGCGAGTATGACTCATAGCAATAGAATATATATTATGACATATGGTTGATCAGGGTTTTCAACAACAACACTTGATTTATGTGATGGGTAAAAATGTTTGGCTTATTGATGAGTAGTTGTGCATTGATATGATATATCCTAGTTTAGTTTGGTCTAGTTGTATTGATTGATTAAGATTCAATGATTGCTTTGATGATTCAATTGGTTCAATGGTTAAGTGATTTGATATAGTGATTGGTTTCAAATTTGTTATTTTGTATTGGGCTTAAATGATGGTAGTGGGTCCAGTTTGAAAATATGATGAAAAGTGGCCTACAAGTATGATGTTATGAGTCGGGAGGATAGAGTGTGAAATATTATGAAACATGGTCCATAGAGGTGTTGAGGGTTGGAGCCTTCAGTGAGGAAGTTGAAGCTTCCTTCGAGTGGTAGCTAGAAAATTTGATAAGGGGGTTAGAACTCCCTTCCGGTAGGTGTCAGTGAACAAGTTCAGGGGGTTGGAGCTCCCTTTCAACAGGTGCTCGAGAACAAGAGAAAGTTGTAGCCTTCTACAGTTGGGTGCCTGCGTACTAGTATGAGTATGCGCTAGTACAATATTGTAAGATGCTTTCCTTTATAATAAAAGATAAAGACAGAGACGACGACAACGATGGTTTTCTCCCACATTGGGTTTCCACCTAAAAAAAAATCATGGTGTCCTCATGCGTTGTTGTATTGCTTATGTGTGATGGTTTATTATGTTCTTACTACTCATGGTTACTTTTTAATTAAAGGTTAATGAAGTAATGGTACATTGTTTAAAGTAGAACAGATGATGAAATATATGAAAAGTTAGTTAATTGGATATACGCGGTTTTCCTTCATCATATTCATGTACGTACATTGTTTTACTTAATGATAGTAGTGTATAGAAATCAAAATAAGGAATTGAAAGGTTTAAGTGAGTTTTAAAATACTAATTCAGCCTCCCTCTCCCCGCCACCCCCTCTCAGTGTTTTTCCCAACACTAGAATGCTTTGTGACTCAATTTAATGTTGATAGGTATTGCTCCACCTTTCATTTATGCCATTTCCAAAATATTCCAAAAGTCTCTATACCTAATTTTTGTTGCATCTTGGGAAGAATATTTTCATCAAACCCTCATTGAATAAGAAACAATGTTGCTACGTCACTCTTCATATTTTCTCTAAGTTTATCCTTCTAATATTAAATCATGGCCTAATAACTTTTTTGACTTAGGGGTTCTTCAAACCCATTGAACACAATATTCTACTTGTACTTTGCTTTTCATCTTAATAGAAATCCAGGCTAATATCTTGGGAATTCAATCACTTTCCCAAACCAACAACTAAGAGAAAACAAATTCACCTATAATAATAAGTATTAGTAATGAAGTTCTAAAAAAGATATTTTTATCATTTTTTTTCTTTTTTATCTCTCCCTATACTTTTTTTTTTTTTAATAATTTTTTCAATATAATAATTAAAAACAACTCTAAAAATATTCATATCTATATAATTTCAAATAATACCTAATACCAAATCATGATTGCCTCTTCCTATGACAGTGCACAATTTCTTTATAATAACATAATGCTTGGCCTTTGTAATAATACCTCTAAGTAAAATTCTATTCGACATTAATATTTTCGGATTTTCACTTGGAACTTGTTCTATTGCTTAGAAGGAGGGCAATTTACAATGGTAATGGCGGCCGCTCTCCATAGTGATGGCCACTGTAGTTTAGGTTAACAATGGAAATGGCTTACAGAGGTAGAAAGATAATACTCTTCAATAAAACATTTCTCTAAACATGTGACTCTGATATCACTTTGATAGGTAGATGAGAAGCACTATCACAGTTAATTATATCTAAATAACTCACAACAATACAATGTAATAGAGGCGTGGTTAAGGAATCTAAAATTAATTAAATTGTTTAAGAATAGAAAAATAAATAGACATAAAAATAAAAATATTTATAATAATAGTAATTTAATTTTAAAATTATGACAAAGTTAAATAAGATCTCCTTATTTATGACACAGTATACTAATTTAACTGTTTGAATTTACTTTAATCATTATTTTTTTTTAATTTGAAACTATAAAGTTTCATTGATTCAAACCTATAATTTCTTAGAAAAGACATTAATAAGTACTAATTGCTTTCTTAAATTTAAATTCTACTTACAAAAATGCAACCTACATAATTAAAAAAATACACATTCCAACATTGTCGTTAACACCATTTAACTTGGACGCAGTTCATTTGGTACACCGAATATGGGTTTAGAATTATATCAGTGCTCTTTTGTCAGTTGCATTTTGATGTTGAACTGATATCGATTTTTATCTTTTATTCTTATTTGTTGGAAATTAGATTACTACAAGGAGAAAGAGTGAATCAGTGAACATGTACAAAAAAAAAAAATTGGAAATTGAAACACACAACCAAAGATCATAACATCAAAATTAAACATGAAAATCAATTATCACATTGACACAAGTATCCCTGGTGGAAAATCCCCTCTAGGAAAAAAACCACACTCTACTAATGCGATGTTCAAATTCTATTATGTTAAGCAAATTCTTTACATAGAGATATTCATGGCTACTATCAAATGGAGACTATTTCTCACGTGAATCTATGAACTACCATCCATTGAAGGTCACCACGATCAACGATCATCGCCTGATTACTCATGAACTATCAATCGACTCTACAGACTCTTATATGTTGGAAGCTACCACGACCAATGAGCCTCGCCCAGTTTCTGTGTTATGAAACCAGCTCAAGAAAAGATAGATCAACACCTTAGAATTCAGCCTCTTCGAGGGGGAAACCTCCTTTACATTACATAAATGAACAATTCTTGGATGATTGAATGAAAAGACCTCATTTCTATATATAGGAGTCTAAGGGGTCATTATATAATCATAGCCTACATAACAATAATAATGTAAGGGCGCAATAATAACAATAGTGGGCTTCTATGGGGCACAATAGCAACAATATGGGCACTACATGGGTATATCAATATAATAAGGGGGTTGTACTAATAATAATAAGGGGTTACACTAGTAGTATAGGGGCCTAACATGCCCCTCTTCCTTCAAAAGTGTTGTCTCAACGCTTGAGTAGTTTCTTGTGTTTGATAAACTTTTTGTCTTGATGTGAATCTTCATGGGGTAAGTTCTTCCACTTGATGAGATACTCTGAAATTGATTGATTTCGTAGCTGTCGGGTTCTTGTTTCTGTGACTGCTCCAGGTTCCAATATGATGTTTCCTTCCTCTTCAATTTCTGGCATTATTGTTTGAATTGGAATATTTTGCAACTTTTGAATAAGTGGCCATGCTTCTTCATCCTTCTTCGATTCATCCCTTGCTTCATTTATCCAATCTGGTTGGATAATAGAAATAGCATAAAACAATGCTTCCATATCCCATCCTTTCTTGAGAGTGCATCTGCAACAAAATTTTGCTTCCATTTTCTATAGATGATGTCAAAGTCATAACCCAAAATTTGTGACACATTTTTTGTTTTTTAAGATATAGTTGTTCTAAAAAGTATTTAAGCTATCTGGTCCATTTTTACCATGAGTGTCTTTCCCATGGTAAGGTCGCCATTTTTAATGCATGTAGTATTGCCAACATTTCCTTCTCACAATAGCTTGCTTGAGATGTACAGAAAAATACCCAACACCTACATCAAAACATTTTCACTCCGATGTTGAATCTACCTATTGTTTCATTCGATTTTGCACCAAAGTGGCATTATCCTTTAAAAGTTAGAGAACTTGTTGTTGATACATGATGTGATCTTTCACCACTTGAACCTTTTTCTTCTTGATATGTCCTTCTATCTTTAGAGTTTTAGGAGTGATAATTTCTTCCAATCTTTTACAAGATATGGTCGGATTCATTTCTTGATGTTGGATGTGATATTTCACTTCTTGAACATTTTTCTTCTTGATATGTCCTTCTATTTCAATAGTTTGAGGAGTGGTAATTCCTGCCAATGCTTTACAAGATATGGTCTAATTCATTTCTTCTATCTCTGAGGTTGGATCTTGGCGTATATCCTTTTCTTTTGATGTTTCTTGATCCTTTTCTTCCTCCTCTTCATACTCTATGTAAAATAATTTCTTCTCAACACACTTATGACCTTTAATGCATTTTCTATCACAATTGTAACAAAGCCCTTTTTCTCTTTTTTCTTCCAATTGTTGTGGTGTAACCCTTGTAGGTTGTGGAAGGCTAGGAGAAACAACACTTCCATCTTCATAGCTGTGAGGGGTAGAGTTCATTGTTGCCATAATTTTACTTTCTCGTATGTCACAAAGCCCTTTTACTCTTTCCAATTGT
>APFE030966835.1:109725-152190 GCA_000404065.3 Pinus taeda
GTGATTGAAAAGTATTTTTTTAATTAAACCTTTATTGATGAAGGGTCGATTTATTATCAAAACATTTTGATTGAAGAGCAAAATTTTAGACATAACGTTCCTTGATGGCCAACATAAAAACCCAAAACGTCAAAAAAAATTTATTTGACAGGTAATAAAGAATCCAAATTCCAACCCTGATCGTACCTAGTCGGTAGTCCAGCGCGTTTAGGGAGTGTTAGGGTTAGTTTAGGGTATAGTTTTGGAGGCTTGTTTTTTATATTGTGCATTTTTGTTGGGTTCTTGCTATTGTTCGTTTATGTTCGAGTATTTGCATGACGCCGCTGCGATGGTGGTCATAGCCATAATCGTCCTCGGCGCTACGAATAGTGGGTTATGGGGTGGTGCTTATGGTTGTTTGAGAGATTGTTTGGTTGTTATCATTTATTTTGTTTTGTTTATTGGGCTAGTTTTCTTCCCACCTAGTGTATTGGGTTGGGTATTCATCTGCATTCGTCCTTGTGGCAGATTTAGCTCGACTCTATGTTGGATATGGTCATTTCGTGCTCCGAAGGGTTTTTCCAGGTATATGCATAATTTTCTGAGCTTTTTGTTTGAATTTTGCTTGTTTCTACAGGTTTAGGGATGTCTAACAATGTGTGATTGTTGTCTTACAGGTTGCTATGCGATTGGTAGCTTGAGATACGTTTTTTGTTGCATCTGGGGTTCCTGTGGTGGGATGGCATGGAGGAAGCCGACAAAACGATGATTGGAAGGTAGGACACTGTCCTACCAGCCTATCTACCTGTGTTTTTAAACACATTTAGCCGAATAGATTATTATGCCTTTGTTAAGCTTATCTTCCTGTGTTTTTAAACACCTTCAGTTATGTTGGTTTTGGGTTTTGTGTAATTTTCTATAAATTGGCTTCAGTTTTGTGGGTTTTGGATTTTGTGTAATTTTCTGTAAATTAGATTTAGTTGTGTGGGTTTTGGGTTTTGGGTTTTGGGTTTTGTGGGTTGTGGTTTTAGGTTTTGTGTAGCAGTTGGTTGCAAGCGGTCTACTGCATTTGCTTTCACTTAAAGAAATCTCCAATTGTGTGGCTTGCTTTGACTGCAAGGGGTTTAATGTTACAATGTTAATTGAAATGGTGTCGTTGGGTTCATCGCTCGATTTGGTGTAATTGTTGAAACCATTTTTTAGTGTTCTTCATTTGTGCATTTGTTAGAATTGGTGCAGCGACTTTCCGCAAGCGGTCTACTATGTTTGATTTCACTTAAAGAAGTCTCCAATTGTGTGGCATGGTCTGACTGCAAGGGGTTTGATGTTACAATGGCTGATTGAAATGGTGTTGTTGGGTTCATCACTCGGTTTGGTGTAATTGCTGAAACCATTTATTAGTGTTCTTCATTTGTTGGAATTGGTGCATTGACTTGCTACAAGCGGTCTACAGAATTTGCTTTCACTTAAAGTAGTCTCCAATTGTGTGGCATGGTCTAACTGCAAGGGGTTTGATGTTACATTGGCTAATTGAAATGGTGTCGTTAGGTTCATCACTTGGTTCGGTGTGATTGTTGAAACCATTTGTTAGTGTTCTTCATTTGTGCATTTGTTGGAATTGGTGCAGTGACTCGCTGCAAGCGATCTACAACATTTGCTTTCACTTAAAACAGTCTCCAATTATGTGGCATGGCCTGACCACAAGGGGTTTGATGTTATAATGGCTAATTGAAATGGTGTCGCTAGGTTCATCACTTGGTTTGGCGTAATTGTTGAAACCATTTGTTAGTGTTCTTCATTTGTGCATTTGTTGGAATTGGTGCAGCGGCTTGTTGCAAGTGGTCTACTGCATTTGCTTTCACTTAAAGCAATCTCCAATTGTGTGGCATGTTTTCACTGCAAGGGGTTTTCAAAAAATATACTCGGTCTCTGTGGGCTAAAAAAGAGTGGGTTGCCCACTATCTTGTTAAATCTTTATAGAAGTGTATGCAATTAGTTTTTGCAATATTTGTTGTGACTCTTATGCCTCCAACTTGATTTCTGAATATTGTGTATTGATGTTTAAATCCTTAAATTTTGGTGGTCCTTATGGATATGTTGGTTGATTCCTTCCTTTTATTGTCATTGGCGATGTTGTTATGTGTTTCTTGATATGTTGTTAGGGTTACAGATCCTTATTTCATACTTTCACAAACATAACAGCTGGGTAATAGGCAGTGAACCATAGGAATTCTCCTTTGAGTGATTAATTGTTTTGATTGGATGTTAGAACTTTGTTTACTGATAAAAAATACTTTGCTTACTGTTTACTTTTCCTACTAAACTATAATTCCGTATATGTAATGCATTTATATATATCTTAAATTATTAGATAGTTGGGGAAGTTGAATTCTTTATTTACTATTGAACAAAAGAGAGGCTCCTTCATGGTTACAGGCTCTTGGCATAAGGCAAAAGGTTCCTGTGTTCTGCTTGATTCCTTCATTTTGTTGCCGTTAGAGGTGTTGATATGTGTTTCTTGATCTGTTGTTAGGGTTACATATACTTATTTCATACTTTCATAGCCATAACAACTTGGTAATAGGCAGTGAACCCATACCTCAAGAGGCAGTGAACCATAGGAACTCTAATTTGAGTGATTAATTGTTTTCATTGAATGTTAGAACTTTGTTTACTGATAAACAATACTATTTACTTTGTTTACTGTTTACTGATAAACTTTGTTTACTGAACTGTAATGCCATATTTGTAATGCATATATATATATATTAGATAGTTGGGGAAGTTGGATTCTTTATTTACTATTAATGATGCAATTATTTGTTGTTAATTATTTGCAATGGTCATTGTGTAAGGTAGTTTCTTTACCAGTGGTATATTGTTGCCATTGTTTTATCTATTGTTAATGGTACTCATATTTGCATAATTATCGAAAAAATAAATCAACCCAAGAACAATGGCATCCCTCCCCTAATTTGTTAACTTAGAATTCTTTGATTAATTTATTTTTAGGTTACTCATAAAGGAAAAGGTCATTGTGTAAGATAGTTTCTTTACCAATGGTATATTATTTCCATTGCTAAGTGTTTAGACCAGTGCATGATTGTCTTGGTCACATACTTGTTGTAGTTGGATCTTCACATCAAAAAATAATAATAATAAATAATAATAAATAAATCAGATCATAATTACAATTCAAATTCAACAGAGTTCAGATTCTTGAATTCAGTTTATCTAACTTTGATTAAATCATCCCAATAAAGTCCAATTATCTACAGATCGTATTATCCCAAGAGAGTTCAAATTTTGAATTCAATTTGTCTACCTTTGTTCCTTGACCATTGCAATGACCATTAACAAACATTCTCAAATCAAATGAAAATGGATGTAACTATGTAGAATATAATGGTATTTTTATCATTTGCAATCCTCAATATAATGAGTTGAATAATCCTTAAATGTGTAGAAGTTTAGCTTCTACTATGAAACCAATCAACATATTGCATCCTTACAAAATTCACATTGTATATGGTTACAAAAATTAAGTCATGCCACCCTTATGCTTGATGGCCTCCATTTCATGCATTGCCCAAAATTGTTGAGTTGTCTTCCTGACCCAAGTGTGGTGGACTACCCAAGATTGGTTGATTAGGATGTGCCTAAATGTTTCCATATGCTTGACTCCAATTTTCTCCTTGTAGCCATGGAGGGACTAAGTAGCCCAAGTGTCCATTTGTGACGTTACTAACCCCAGCACTGAGTGTAGGTGTCATATAAACACAGTTAGGATTTAAACCTTCAGTGATAGGGGTATATGAGGTGGGAAAAACCCCCGACTAATAGCGGGGAACTTGGATGTTAATTAGGTCTTGGTATGATGGTGTGTGCTCTGCAATGTGGTCTAGCATGTTGGACATCATCCTATTTGCCTCAAATTGGCTTGTACCTTAGTCTTCCTTGCTTATCACCCATCCTCCTTTTTTCAACACTTGTTGAACCTTTCTTGCCTCCCTCTCTTGCCTTGCCAATTTTTTTTATGTTCCTTATCTTCCCTTACTTTTTGTCTTTCCAACCTTTCCTTTGCTCAAGCTTTTGTTGCTGCAATCCTTGCAACTCTCTTTTCCTTGGCCAACTCCTTCTTTCTATTTTTAGATTCCTGAATTTCATTTTTTTTACGTTCAAACTCAAACAATAAATTCATATAATCTTCATATGTGAGAAGCTATGAAATCCTCCCCAAATGAAGACAATTTGATGTTGAGTGCCTTGATGAGGCCTTCACTCTCTCTACTGGTAACTTTAGGAATGCACCAAATATTCTCTAATTTGTTGTCCCATGTTCCCAGGACCTGACACTTGGATTTCAACCTCTGATACAACTAATTGGCTCACATTATTGTCTTCTTCAAGTACTTCATGCTGAATAGGCTCCTCTTCTAGTGATCGATTGTCAACAAAATAATGAACAAGCTCGGTGCTCAACTCTGATGGTTGTGAAGGCATGTACATGCTTTCCTTATTGTTGTAGACACATTATGTTTGTTGATATTCATCATGGCCTCTTCCAACCATGATGGTGGGCTTACTTAGGTTGGCATGCTCAATTTCTCATTGTTTAATCCTGTTTCATTATCATTTGAAATCAAGTTTTCATTTTCATTCACTTCATCAATTGCCTCATATGGAATATCACATGCAAAATTGGCAGGTGGTTCAGTGGGTGTGACAGCCTCCATGATATTTACAGTTGTTTCATGAATGAACTATGTCTCACTCAGATGTTCATCATCATCACCATATAAGTTCCCTTCATAAAGGAACATTATACATTCAGTAGCAACAACATCTTCTTGGGCATCAACATCGTCTTGTAAGTTCTTTTCTTCTTGACCTTCCACATCGAATGCTTGGCTACAATCAATATCATTCATAAGAGCATCAACATTAAGTGGCCATATACCAGTCCTCCTAAATCCAACCTTGATATTACAAGGTGTGAGATCCCTTTTAAATGCTTTAATTGCAAGCTCAGCTAGCTCAAACCCTTTTATTTCAACCCTTGGATTCTTTGCCATCCACAAAGCTCGCTCGACCCTAAAATAATTCTTGAAAGGGCCAAACACGCTAACATCAAGGGGTTGAAATCTATGATTGGTATGAGCTGGAAATGTTAATAGGTCAATACCCAAATTGTTGGCCTCCTCAATTTTCTGCACAACCATGTGGCTTTCATGGCAATCTAAAATGAGTAGGTGTATGTTTTCAGGCGAGACACCACCTAGTACAGATGTAGAAAAGTGACAAAGTCAATCCAGGAATAGTTCCTTTAGCATCCATGCATGGGTATATGCAGCCATGCATGCACTTGGTTCACAATTTTGTATAAAAAAATTTAGTTGAGTTGTACCTTTGAATAGATAAAATCCTGGGATTGAAGAACCAATTGCATTGACACAATAAAGAATAGCGATCCACTCCCTGCTCTTAGGTAACATATTGGGCACATTTATACTCCCTCCCTTGGCAATTACCCACATACCACATTTTTTTAGGTTTTAACCCCATACAGAAATTACCTGCATATGAATTCTAAAAAACAGAAAATAAACCATGGCAAGAGAATAAAACATAAAACAGATATACGCAAATATTTCCTCCTGGATCCCAAAATCGGCACTACCAAATTGATTTTTTATTATATTCCTTTCAATTACAATACATATATATACATGTCGAAGCATCCATAAACCTTAATCCATTAACCCTGGATTAGAACATAACCATAGTTCCCTTGACCGGATCTACAAAACACGATGGATAGAAAACCATCATGCCCAAAACCATGTGTGGAATCCATGCAAAAAACCATAGGTAGGTCACCCACCTAATATAGGGTCCAAAAAAAATTTCCCAAGGCGCTGCCTCGAACCCCGTGCAAGGGGCTACCGCCCCCCTACATACCCCCCTGTTGCGCGTGGTGCACGTACAGGGGTGGCTATCACCCCCCTTGTAGCCCCCCCATGCGTGGGGTAGTCGTGGAAATATTATAACACACACCCAACAAATTCCTCCCTACCTATAAGCCTGCTTCATCAAAGTTCCATATATGGTCTAGGGCATATGAATGTTGCTCATATGCAATCAAAAGAGTGGCATAGAACTTGGATATAATTGCAGGGTATATATTTAAAGCCCCATCTCTGTCAAGGTCCTCGGTTGTATGTAGCACAAGGTATGGATGCCTCTTTTTAAACCCACTCCACCATGATTTACCAGGAAACCCATCTTTCAAGGGGTTTGGCCTCCCTTGATAGATTTGAGGTATAAGCTCTAAGCCATGTCCCAATTGGGCCATCTCCTTACACCACTTAACCACCTTGTCCTCCTCCTCTTCAATCATAACTATAACAGGCCCTCTACGCTTTGTATTAGTCAACCCATTTATCCAAAGATGTGTGTTAGAGGCAGTAATACCATGTTTTTTTGCAGAGGCACGGATTGAATATCCCTTAAACTCAATGTCATTAATTGCAACTAGCATGTCTTAATTTGTCTAGCCTCTAATGGCACTGATTTTCTTTGTTGAACTTGCACCTTGCACTGTGGTTGATGGTGGGATAACATGATCTGCCACCACAATGTCCTTTTCAACGAAATTGCTGGGAGCATTGGGAGCATTCATGTCACCCCCCTATCCTCGTCTAATGAACTGGATCGCAAATGGGCCCCCCTCGCCCCTTGCCTCCTCCTGTTCCTTGTATAATATCCAATATAAACTCTTAGCATGGTTGCAACAACCTACATATTTACCTCGAAATTCTCATTTTAAAAAACTGTATAAGGAAACAAGGTAATTCATTGGCCTTTGCAATCAATGAGAAACAACAATCAATGCTTTATCTATATATTGTAACTTCAATCTTATATTTCCTTAACATGAGCCTTACGGGTGACTAAATACATCTTTGATCTTAAACTCATAATTGGAAGGGTTTTCACACATAAACTTTCATATTAAAAGAGGCTTGGAATAATTAAATTCACGCAAAGAAACAAGAAATCTAGAAAGAAAGATTGAGGATTCATAAAATTCAAACGTAAAATTTCTTTCTAGCTTTCTCTTGCATGGTTGTTAGATTTATTTGATTGATTTGTCTAGGATGTGAGGATCTTCTAACGTCTATTGCATGTTATTGATGATTGGAGTATATTTTTTCAATCACTTGTAAGCTCACTTCTCCTCAACAGTGACCTATTGCAGATTGTTGAAAAATATCAGGTCTGAAGCATTATTATTACAGTGGTCTGATATTAAATTGCAAGGGTCATATTTGAGGTTACAGTGTCATTGAAATTGGTTACTAAACTGGATTCACACATATAATTTCTTTCTAGCTTTCTCTTTCATGGTTGTGGGCTTTATTTTATTGATTTTTCTATCCTATGAGGATCTTCTAAGGTTTGTTGCATGTTATTGATGATTGGGGTGTATTTTTCAATCACTTGTAAGATTACTTCTCCTCAACATTGACCTATTGCAGACTGTCGAAAAATATCAGGTCTGAAGCATTTCTATTATAGTAGTCTGATATTAAATTGCAGGGGTTGGATTTGAGGTTACAGTGGCATTGAAATTGGTTACTAAACTGGATTCACACATAAATTCACACATAAAAAATTATATCAAGCTTTCTCTTGTATGGTTGTGGGCATTATTTTTTTTATTTGTCTAGGTTGTGAGGATCTTCTAAGGTCTATTGCATGTTATTGATGATTGGAGTGTATTTTTTCAATCACTTGTAAGCTTACTTCTCCTCAACAGTGACCTATTGCAGAATGTCGAACAATAGCAGGTTTGAAGCATTGCTATTACAGTAGTCTGATATTAAATTGCAAGGGTCGGATTTGAGGTTACAGTGGCATTGAAATTGGTTAATAAACTGGATTCACACATAAATTCACACATAAAATTTCTTTCTAGCTTTCTCTTGTATGGTTGTGGGCTTTATTTTATTGATTTGTCTAGGCTGTGAGGATCTTCTAAGGTCTATTGCATGTTATTGATGATTGGAGTGTAGTTTTTCAATCTCTTGTAAGCTTACTTCTCCTCAACAGTGACCTATTGCAAACTTCGAAAAATATTAGGTTTGAAGCATTGCTATTATAGTATTTTGATATTAAATTGCAGGGGTCGGATTTGAGGTTACAATGGCATTGAAATTGGTTACTAAACTGGAAGGGATGATTATTTTCTTTTTGAGAATGATTTAAGGGTTTATCTCATCATTTAATTAATTGATATATACTTGTGAGTAAGCTACAACAGTCCATGTTTCATTGAAAATGGTACATTGAAGGACTAGTACTTTCTTGAGTTCGCATATTGGCATTGTTGTTGGCTTTTCTCCCTAGCCTGGTCAAGGATAGGATAGCCTTCTTAGATACTAACTACCTCATTGCATCTCTCATTTGTGTCTTACTGCTCAGTGGTTCTCTAGAGTCTCTAGATGTTATCTTTTATAGATCTGTAATCACAAAGGTTACCAAGTGTTCTATGCTCAAATCTTTCTCAACCAATCTTGTTGATAATGGATTGATATCATTGTTATAGTAGTCTGATATTAAATTGTAGGGGTCAAATTTGAGGTTACAGTGGCATTGAAATTGGTTACTAAATTGGAAGGTATGGTTATTTTCATCTTAAGAATGATTTAAGGGTTGATCTCATCATTTAATTGACTGATATATACTTGCCAGTAAGCTGCAACAGTCCATGTTTCATTTATAGTGGTACATTGAAGGACTAGTACTTTCTTGGGTTAACATATTAGCATTGTTGTTGGATTTTCTCCCTAGCCTAGTCAAGGATAAGATAGCCTTCTTGGATACTAACTACCTCATTGCATCTCTCATCTGCGTCTTACTACTCAATGGTCCTCTAGAGTCTATGGACGTTATCTTTTATAGATCTGTAATCTAGCCTTAAATAAAGTTCATATCTAATAGATGGAGACTGGCACAAGGTTATTACATTTTGAATGGATTGGGATTTGAACAAACTCATTGTATTGAGTAACAATTTTAGGTTACAGTGACATTGAAATTGGTTAAACTAGAAGGTATGGTTATTTGCATCTTGAGGACGATTTAAGTGGTCCTCTAGAGTCTCTGGATTCTATCTTCTATATATATGTAATCTAGCCTTAAAGCAAGTTCATATCTAATAGATAGAGACTAACACAAGGTTATTAGACTTTGAATGGATTGGGGTTCGAACAGACTCATTGTATTAAGTAACAAGCCTGAACGAATGGTAGTTACAGTGGACCCATATCGCCAAGGAAGGAATAGATCACTTGACATAAGGAGAACGACGTGGGTTCAAATACAATATCTCGAGCCTTAAAGCGCATCTTGAGGCAAAAAATAAATAAATGATTCTCTGTTGCATCTCATTTGCCTAATTCCTCGTAGTTATGCTCTTGCAATCTTGTAGTTATCTCATGTTAATTTGATAATCTAATAATTAAAAGAGAATTTCTAATAAGCATATACAAGTGATAAATAGACATTGGTATCGTTATTCATTTAAAAATGATTCTCTAATCGGATATTGTGATTTGTTTAAACAAATGATATTGGCAATAAGAGCTTAAATTTTCATTTGTTTCTCAACAAAAATAATGATAAAATAATCAATATGATAACACTATTCAACAAAAACAAACTTGTATGTCTCAAGCAACTGATGAATAGAATGAATGTAACATTGTGCACAAACTTTGTTTGTATGTCTCGAACAACTGATGAATAGAATGAATGTAACAATGTCTGAACACTCTGATTGTATGTCTCCATCAATTGATGAGTAGAATGAATGTTTCAAATGAAAATCAGTAAGGGCTGATGTTTTATAGTTTTTTTACCTAGAATTTAATTGGTAGGGAAGATTGGCATGGATTTCCATCTCCTAAATTCAAATGTGTGTTCTGGAATGATTTGTAAATGATCAAATGGCTGATAATATTTCATGGTTGATCCTTGTGTTTTCTTGTGTTTAATTCCTGAATTGAAAAGGCTAATGTGTTTAGTACTTGAATTGAAAGTGTTGGTGTCGTTTATTGCATCCTCTGAACTAATTGTTGAATTGAATGGTGTCATTTATTGTCTTCAATAGGTTGAATGGTTAAACACACATATAGATATGGTTGACACACATTTCACCTATTCTTGTGCAGGTATTACTAAGCAATGGGATGTGTTGCTCGAGTGGAAATCAGTGGGTGGTTGTTTGATGGGATAGGTGTACTCCTGGATAGAATTCAATGGAATGTTGTGTCGTGCATTTTGACTTAATTGGTAATTCAGAGCTGGAGGTGGTTGGGACAATATGTCTTGTCAATTTGTAATGTTAAGGTTTGGTGTTTGACAATTGTTGATCCAATCAATATATGGACCCATTTTGAACATAATTTAATAACTTATATAACTTAATATAAACTATTTATGTGCATTTTTTTTAATAATTTATAATGATTTTTTAATGGATGTGTGGAACGAGTACTATAACTAGTACGAATCCTTGCATAACAATAAAAGCCTCTCCCCAACTAAAATTATAATTTCTTTTAATTAATAAAAAAATAATTTTATTTTAAAATAATTTAATTATAATAATTTAAAAAATTAAACATTATTATTTTAATAATTATTATTTTTAAATTCAAAATAAAATTATTTATATTTATATTTTAATTATACATTTAGATCTCCATAAATACATATTTTATTTAAATAAATTTTTGAATTGACAAATAATATTATTATTTTTAAATCAAAATAAAATTTTATATTATATTTAATTATAGATTTAAATCCCCATAAATATATATTTTATTTAAATAAATTTTTAAGTCCACAAAATTTCATATAAATCCCTCTGATCCTAAAAATACTTACAACATAAGAGTACTTACAACCTCATTCAACTGATTATTATTCTAAACATCAAAAAGGAAATCTTATAAGTATACACATCATCACGAAATTGTTCCAACTAAATACAAGTTATAAACCATTTTACCACTAGTTAATTATATAAACCTTTACCATTATGAAAACCTTTACCATTATAAATGTGTTATCTTTTTAATAATTAATTTTATTGAAAAACTGTTCAATATTTTTAATTTATTTTTAATAAAAAAAATTATTTATTTATTTTAAATTTTAAACTATAATAAATGGTCCAATTTAACTTCCTTGGCACATTTTTCCACGGGAAAACCTCTACTGGATAAAGAATTGATGCATATATTGAAATATAGCGTTAAAGGTTTTCCAACTTTGTCTAGATATTTGATGATAAGGAAAATGTTCCAACGTCATCCCTTTTGTTTAGAGTAGAGAACTTGTTAACATATAAGAACTTCTTTAGAGAATAGAGAACCTGTTAACATATATTATAGTAGTAAACGACCATGTCCAAGTATTAGACAATCAGATATATTTAGAAGGTGGCAAGGGAAATAAACTCAAAAAATTGATCCTATACCAAAAAAATTAATAACGACATTTCTAACTTTAAAAAAATAAAAATAAAAAAAAAATTTATATAATTATATTTCACATGGTCTATATATTATATAGGAATATGGACACTCTGAGATGTAATTTATAAACAATGTATTTTAATTAAGGTTTGAAATATTATATTATATATATATGTATAAATAAATTAAGTTAGAATTTATTTTAATATGTTTTATTATATATATATATATATATATATATATATATATATATATATATTTAAAAATTTTGTACCAAATTTTTAATTTTGGTGATTGACCTCTATTTTATCAATGACATTTTAATTAGTAAATAGATTTTCTTATAATATTATGACTTATTAATACCACATGCCTAATGACACATATTAATATGATATTTTCTTTAATTAATTAGAGATAAATTAATTAAAAGAGCATAACTAACTTGGAGATATATCATAACCCTTGATATGTGAATACTACTACCAATATTTCATAACGATGATGATGATGACAACGTCTAATGTCCACAAAGACCAATATCGCCTATCAAACCTTAAGAAAGTAAGTGATTGATTGAGGCTCTTCAATAGTTTATTTCTATGGTTAAAGAGAAGGGAGAGAAGTGTTTCGAGTTCATTGTAGTTTTGTTGACTTAACAAGTCAAGAAGGTTAGTAGTGTCATGAATGTTTTGAAAAAGAGAATGGATGTAAGGGTCGTGCAATCCAAGAGAAAGTGTTTTTCATGTTCAACTCTCTTCGTATCACAAACGGGGCATATTCTTTCGTCCAATGTGTTTTGGGAATAAACCAATGTTTAGTTTCACTCCAAAGCTCATGAGAATTAGTTTTTATCTTTGCAGTGTTCATTTTCTTCTTAGCACTGGTCAAGGCAAAAAGATAATTTTGGTTCGCAAGAGTGGGTTGATCACCTCCTTATAATATCCTAGCTTCCTTTTTCCCTCTAACTCTTTATCCTCCCACAATTTATCTTTAAATTTGGAAGTAATAATGTTTCTAATGTCATCATTATCCTATAATGTGATCTCCTCCTTTCTCCCGCAATGGTCGAGCCAAGACTGGGCATCCTTATGCTAGCCTCGCTTGAGTCAAAATTGGAGGTTTTGACTAGAGTTAGAAGTAATTTTAGGGAGCCTCTTGGGTTCTATGTTGTACAACTTCTTCTTATACATCAGGTATCTAAACATAACCAGGCTTTGAATGGGGGAGAGGCTAGCTTCAAATAAGAGAATATGGTAGGGAGTATTTCCCTTAATATTGAGGTTGTAGGATATAAATTGCTTTACTACTCCATGGAGATTAAATCTCTACCATCCACCTAATAATTACTAATAATTAAATTAAGATTGTGGAAGGCTTATTTTGAAATAGACATGCCTAGTAAATATGAATAGTTATAATTTAAACTATTTTTTTGTTATAATTTAAACTATACAACTTGAGTGGGCCTAATGGTTAAGAGCATGTGTTTCCTCCTAAGAGGTCATAGGTTCAAAACCAGAGGGGGGTAGAGTATGTATGCCTTCGTAGACTTAGCAGTCAAATCGTTGCGCGGAGATGGGTCCCTTGTCCCACAAACAAGGGGGTCTCATACACCAATTTGGTGTCTGGCTTGGCTGTGACCTTAAAATGGAATACATACATACATACATCATAATTTTGATTTAAATATTACATACACATCATATAATATCATCAACATTATTTTTACATGCCTTCTGTCGACTCCATATTAAGTAGTTAAGGAATTTCATATCCCTTTCATACTAAAAAGCGAAATAAATGTTTTTTCACTTTCAATTACTTTATCTATGTATATAAAATTGATGCAAAATTAAAGTAGAAAATTGAAGTATTTTATTTAGTTATAAAGATAATATTATAATAAATATGTCAGTAATAATAATATCCAAATATTATAGTCTAGCGAATAACATGCATTGTTACCAGTAGAAAAACATCAAGTAATCACATGAAAAGCATAAGTAAAGGTATGCGAGACACAATAATAGAGAACTAACGAAAACACATAGATATATTCTTATTACTAGTCGAACCAGAACGGATACATTGATATGTATATATATATATTATATATATATATATATAGATTGTCGGGACAATTAAGGAAATCTAACTTTCTGACCAAACATGATACTTAATCCATCATTAGTTATCCTTGTGTTACATTGCATGAGTATAATTTCGACTTGGTCTAGTTAGCTAGGCCGACTAGCCCTTATTTCATCAGACTAGTTGGTTAGACTAACCAACTCCTCCAACATCTCCCCCACCTTGAAATCCTTCTTCATCTTGAAGAAGGGAAGGTTGGAGTTCTACAAAAAATGGAAAAATTAAATAAAATTTTAAATTTTAAATTTCATGTTACTGATTCTTTAAAGAAATTTTTTCAGTACAATGATTACAATAAAAGTAACTAAGATAAAACAACTATTGATTCATTGCTAAGTTCTTCTGTAGTTGCGGTCGAAACTTTTGGAACTAGATCTGTCGGCTAATTCACTACCTAGTCAACTTCAATTTCATGAGACTATTGTTATGATGTTGTAGCATATGTTGAAACACTAGGTGCAAATAATTGATGGGTAGGTCGTGGAAGATGTGGCAAAGAATAATGAGCTGGTGGTGGTGGAGGCTCAATTGGGAACATAATTTGATAGATCATTGGGGTGAATATTTGTAGATGCTCATCAAATATGGACCACTCTCATGATGTTATTCTAGCTTTAGCACCTGATTCTTTCAGGTCCGACATGTACTGAACTTTCTCCTCAAAGGGTGTATCCTCCACTATCCTTTGGCTGAATGATTTAGTTGCTTCAATGCTCAAGACTTGATTGAGTACTCCTTGCAGATATTCAAATGCATCATAAGCTTCATGTGGCACTTTATTTCCTTCTCTCATCCATTGGCGCTTTTGTCACAATAGTTGTGAAAGGATTACTCTTTCTTGCTCCAGTGTGTTGATAGCTTATTGTGCTCTAGGATCTGAAGTCTACCTTAAATATAGTTCTAGGATAAGCATCTTGTGGGATCTGATTTTAGTATGGTTGTTATCAAAACAGATGGGCCAATTTCTCATTGTAGTTGTGAGGGTATCTCCTCTATCAAGTGTATTTTCCAAAGTTTGCTTAGCTGATATGAATTCCGCATGCGCATTCTGCAAAATCTCTGTAAACTTAGGATTTATGATGACTGTGGGTCAAGCTTGTAGTTCTGATACATTTGCAATGAGTTGAACATTTTGAATAATCAACTGCTCTACCAAATTTTGAACAACAATGAGATGATCATCAATCTTTCCTAGCATGGGAATGCAAATCTTTTCTGTTTCCTTGCTTTGACATGCCAATCAAGTCTCCCTTTCTCATTTCTATTATCGTTGAAGCTTATCGGTATTTTTCTTTCCTTTTTGCAACCTTTTATTGGTAGCTTTAACAAACTGCTCTATAGCCTGAAAATGTGTTTGTTGCTAGTGAGTCTGATGACGGCATACTTGGTAGCAATGTCAACTCGTTCATTTTTATCTTTGGTTGTTGGTTTGCATGTTGTAGTTGGTTTTGTAGAAGTATTTGTAGTCGGAATAGGCTTGGTACTTAGTGGATTATTTACGGTTGTTGTATTGGTATTTGGAATCCCAGCCATTTCTTCTTGCTATTAGTCAGTCGAGACATCTGTTGTTTGTTGATTATAATCTTTGATTGATTCATCAGAGTGGGTACATTTAGACGATTTTTCTTTTGAATTTCCTTCATAATTATCTTGAAGATATGACTAGTTTTGTTCCGTCTGATTCATCAAAGTGGGTACATTTAGACGAGTTTTCTTTTGAATTTCCTTCGTAATTATCTTGAAGATATGACTAGTTTTGTTCCGTCTGATTTTCCTCCACCTAATTGATCTCTGACTAGGTTTGTTCTGATTGATTCCGCTCAGATTGATCCTGTTTTGACTGGTTGTTCTTAGATTGGTTTTTCTCTGAAAAGTTCTTGTTATAATAAGTCCATTATGACTGATTCTTATCAGACTATATCTACCCCAAATGATTTTCCTCAGCTTGATTATGCTCTGAATGATGATGCTCTTCTATAATGTGAGTTGGGGAATTGATCGAGGTGTCACATTAGAGAAATTTTGAGGTCTAAAATGAACCTCCTAAGGAATATTCCTTAGGAGGACCATTTTAAACCTCAAAATTTCTCTAATGAAGGTTTACAATAAAATGTCTAAAAATATGTGCCAAAAACCAAGTCCAAACTTTAGTCACTTCATCATTTTTCTACTGCCACAAGTGTCTTCTATAGAATATAAATGATGAGTGTGTAAGTCAAATGAAGTTTCACATTATCCCAATTATGGACCATCTCACCTCTTAAACCAACTTCCCAAGCTCGAGTCCATGAAGGACTCACAGTGGAAAACACGTTAGATACATAGATTTGATCTATAAAGAAAATTCCCATATTATATGTGTACCTGATGATCTTGACCAACAAAGTGTGATCCCCATTGAATCCTTTAATGGGATCCAATTGTGCTTCAAAAAATTTATCTCACTACCCAAAGAATTAGTAGGAGAGATATTCCCCGAATGGAATCCAAATCAATTTGCTTTCGAAGGATTTTCATTTTGGGAATTTATGTGCCTATCCCCCTACTCTGAGACAAGATCCAACAACAAAAAATATGTGTAGAGAGTCGATGAGGCCATCGACCTCAATCACGTGTATAGAGTGGAATAAAAAAGAGAAGACACCCAAGATTCCCCAACGCGGATCACACGAAGTTAACATGTGTAATATTTACCATATCATCCAAAGATTCATTTACAAAAGAATCCCCCGACAATTCAAGAACAATGACACATGAATCTTTGGAAGGTGAAAAAACAACATTGCGTACAATAACTGGTACATTTTTCATAGCATGCTCCTCTGTCCCATATGTTGGAACCTTCATGAAAGAATTCTTAGGTTGTTTTTGAATCCACGTGATTCTCGAATGAATATGTTGATGTTGATCAACCTTGACACATCTCAGGGAAGCTATGAGTGGATGCCCCATCTCATGGGATCCCAAGTAACAAAAAGGGATTCCTCAAAACTTCAAACAATGTCGAAAAGAGGAAGTGCCCCATACTGGGTCTGATTCTGTAGGTAATCCATCAGAGAAGTTTTATTCAATTAAAACCCAAGCAATTCTCTTGTCCAACCCACCCAGGCTACTTTCCTCCAAACAAAAAAAAAATCCCTATTGTGTTTCTAATTTCCATGACAGTCGTCAAAGTCCACAGCTCCAAGGGGGCCTAGGAAACTTCGCCCATAACAATTTTCACCGTGGAACCTCTTTGAATGGGTTAAAACCCACAAACCATAGTTGTAATGAAAGAAAAATATGACCGCGGACCTAAGGCAAAGATACAATTTTCTCCACATTCTCCTAATGGAGAAAATGGAATAAAAATCAGCCACTCAAATGAACAATGACACTTGACTTATAATTAATAATAGGGAACCAATAGTGTTCAACCAAGTCCTTCATTTACATGTCATTCATAAGTAAAATTTCCATCGGCCTATAATCATTAATTATTGAAGCCTATTAATCAGATCCCATAACACATCAACATCTAATATGTCCGCAAAAGAGTGTACAACTTTAGAATTATGAAAATAATCCCTTAGAACCTGGTGTGATCCCGAAATGAAAAAAGTTATGACACAAAGATACCTCCAACTCCAGGGAAATAACAAATTCTATGCCAAAACTAGCTGGGTGGCAAGAAAGTGAGAAACCAAGATGAAGACTAGCAATGTGCTCCACCTCCATGGTCATGCAAATGAGTGTGTCAATACTTGGGGAAAGGTGACCATCCCATCCAATGTCAGTTGCCCCTTCACATGAAAGCACATCATACCCCATCTGTAATCCCAACTTTGGATAATGCGCTCAAAGAAATTCGAATTAGGAAAACATCATATAAAAAAGGCCCTTCTTATGTTGTGTCTCTATGTAATGGTTCCTGGCTAAATATCCTATGGTTTTGTGTTGCATTTATTTTTTGTTTTTAAATTTTTTATATAGTAATAGTTCTATGAAACATAAGATACATGTTAATAATTAATGGATTATGTGATTGTAACATTACAGTGCAGATTTGAAAAATCATTTGGTTTTACAAATAAAATTTATAACAATGAATTATTGTAATTGGGTTTTACATGGATGTGAAGGCTAAATGTTGCTTGATGATACAAATAGCCTTACAAGAGAGAATAACACTCTTCCTAATCTACATCCAAGTTTAAAAGAGAAAATGGTGGGTTAATCTTAAGTTGGTCATACAGTAATTAAGATAATCCTCATCACATGAATGATGAGTTTATGGTTAATGGATTATGAGCCCATGGTATTTTCCCATGGTATATGATGTGATGAAGCCTATTTGAATGTTTTTCATACTCCATTGTGAGATGCAAGTGGTAAGTGTTTCTCTTTCTTGGATAGCATGACCACATAACCAAAGTTAACAAAGACTTCTTCCACACAAAAGTTGGATTTCCTAGTTTGGATTTTCAGAGTGAATCTCTAATTTCCATTTATGTGCATCCTTGGTGTCTGTGTTTATTGTCCCTATTTTTTTGTGCTATTTTTCTCTCTTAGTTTTAACATTTGGTATCAAAACATGATATAACTAGACTCTTTTGCAATAGAGACCTAAGCATTTCCTAAATGAGGGATCAAAACTTGGTAGACCTAGACTCTCTCATGAGAGTGGAATGGTATTGGGATCCAACAAGAGAGAGAATATGTCACCATTGGCAAGTGGATCATAAGAATTTAAACATACAGAGGTTTAGTGAATGGAAGCGTATGGAGGTGGAATGAAATAGAGAATAAATTTGTTGAAATAATGAAAAATTGTTAAATGACAGATAAATGGGCATATAGTTGTAAGAATTTTTATAAGCACATGTACTCGTGGTTTGTTGAATCACTAATGTAATGTCTAGTGATAAACTTAAGTGATATAATTAAGGGGACATATTGTATTCATGATTAATAAATATTGAGTGGGGTAGGTGTTTATTCCAAGTCAAAATTTAAAAGAGGGAATGTTTGATTAATCTAGGCTTGATGATCGAGTAATTAAGATAACCTTAATTCTCTGAATGATGGGCCTAAAAGTGGTGGTTTACAAGCCCATGGTAGCAACCCATTGTCTTTACCTAGGTATTAATGTGATAACCCCTATTCAAAGGCTTGAATAAATCCACTATAAAATGCTATAAGCAACCTAGTGTTTGGTCGTCTTGTCCAGGAAATAATATATATTTATTCAGGTATTACTTTTCTTAGGAAAGAGTTTCCAAGGAAAATATTGATTTCTATGTGCTTGTTTTTGTTTCTTATGCATCTCTCATTGTGTCGAAAAACTTGTTCTCCATTTTGTTTGACCTCCATCTTCCTCCTTTCACTTGGTCTTTGTATGCTTAGATGTTAGTGCTCTATTTTCTAATAATGACATATTCACTGCCTTGATGAATCCCAATACTAGATT
This sequence comes from Pinus taeda, assembly GCA_000404065.3. Lineage (NCBI taxonomy): Eukaryota > Viridiplantae > Streptophyta > Pinopsida > Pinales > Pinaceae > Pinus > Pinus taeda. The sequence goes on from APFE030966835.1 coordinate 128,860, forward strand.
ACTACTGTGAGAGAGCCTAGGTGTATTAGGCTTTGATTTTTATTCCATGAAATTCCTAGGACACTCTTACAAGATCTACTAGGGTCTAATACCAAATGTTAAAACTAAGAGAAATAAATAACACAACAAGTTATATACTATAAAAATCAACAATAACAATTATGTGTATAAATGGACAAATAAATTTTAATCTGAAAATCAGAAATGGGAAAAACAACCTATGTGCAAAAGAAGTCTTCATTAACCTTTTGTCAATTCGACCAACACTAACAACTTAATTCATTTCACAATATAGTAAACCAAGCATTTAATTATGCTTCATTACATCATATACCATGGGTATGTACACCGCCAATGATAGACATATCATTGACAAAATCAAAGTTATCTTAATTTCTCTATGATCAAGTCAAAATTATCCAAAATTCCCCACTTTAAACTTGACTTGTGATATGATGTAATGAAGTATGTTTACAAGTTTAATGTACTCCATTTTGAGGTGTCCTAAGTGGTTGGTGTTAGCATGACATGGCCAAGGTTAATGGAGATTTCTTGTGCAGAAAGGTCAATTTTCCAATAAGAGATTTTGGGGTAATTATGGATTTATATCCTTCTTTATGTTTCTTAGGTTTAACATTTTGTTTCAGAACAAGGGACATACAACTTTTTAAGATGAGAGCCATGGAGAAAGAAAATGGTATGTGGATATTGAAACATGTAAGTTAAACACATGTAAATGGGTATATGGTTATAAGCCCTTTTTTTGCACTTTACTTAGATAATGGGCATGTTGTGTTCCCAAATACCTAGTTAATAAATTTTCAGGGGGTAGGTGGTCATCACAAGTCAAATTTAAAAGAGGAACTATTAGTTTAATATTTGACTGAATGATTGATGGGCCTACCATTAGTGGCTTAAGAGTTTATGGCATTAAGTAACCATAGTATTTTCATGCAATGAAATCGATTTAAAGAATTGAAAACTTCATTGTAAAATGCCTTAAAAACCTATTATTTAGGTGATTTGGTGATATTGACCAAAGAGAAAGTAATTAAGTAAGTATATATATATATGTGTGTGTGTGTGTGTGTGTGTGTGTGTGTGTGTGAAATTTTTATATTATTATGATTCTATTTTACCAAATATTAATGTAGTTATATAAGTTAAATGGTTAGTAAACATGGATAGACATCAATCCATGAATCCTTTGATGGGATCCAATTGTGCTTCAAAAGCCCTATCTCACTACCCATAGAATTAGTAGGAGAGATAGTCCCCGAATGGGATCCAAATCAATGTTCTTTAGAAGGGGATTTTCTTTTGAATAATTGTTGTGCCCATCCCCCTGCTCCAAGGCAAGATCCAACAATAAAAAAAGTCTTTGCAAATAGTTGATGAGACCATTGACCTCAATCATGTGTATAGAGGGGAATAAAAAAGAGAAGACACCCAAGATTCCCCAACTCGAATCACACGAAGTTAACATGTGCAATATTTACCACATCATCCAAACATGTGCAATATTTTCTCTCTAAAAATAAATATCAGTAGAAGACAACAAACTTCTTCATGAGCTATCATAATTTATAGGAACTTGCCCTAACTTTTAGGAATTCATCATTATTTATAGGAACTCGTCTTAACTTATAGGAACTCATGCATGCTAAGGAAAAATTGCTTCAGATCTCTTTGACTAAGGCCCAAGTCAAAGAAGGACCTTTCTCGCTACTATTTTCAACACTCCCTCTTAGTGAGGAAGGTGCTTCTAGAAGAACCTCGTCCACCTAGATATGTCACCCATACTACCATGTTATCCATTATTGCAACTTCTCCCGCTAAATTAGAAGACTTCCCTACTTTCTTCTGCGGAACCTGATTTGAAGACCTGTTCTTTCCCACCATGATTTGTGAGTCTATCACTTCAATCATAAGTGCCATGTACCATGTGTACCTTTTGTTGGGCTGTGAATACGACCACTTTTTAAACACTTATTTTATCAATTTTTACTCTTCTTTATCATATTATAATTTATTATATAAATCCATGTTATAATGATTTATGCTCTTATGGATAAATATTATTTATTCTCCTTTATTTCTAATAAATTGATGATTATGCATGATTTTATCAATGATAATTTTAATTAATTGGTTGTAACATTATTCACCATTTTTAGCCTCCAATACAATTTCTAGATTGAAGATTTGATCATTAAATATTCCAACTCAGAAATTCGTTGAAATAAGAAGCGACAGTTTTGCAGTTGAGATTATGGGCAAATGAAGACAAATCTGGAAAATCTGGAACATGGGTTTTGTCCAGAACGGACCCAGTTAACTTTAACAAAAGAATGGTTTTCCCAAATTTGGGTTGTATTGAGAGAAACACATGGTTCTTTGAGCACGATTTTCTCAGATTTGCTGTCTGACCCTTTTCCAAATCTCAGCTACAAAGATAAATTTGCCTTGCTCTTGTTGAAAGATGGATGGAAATATATTTTCTTGTTGATCAATTGGTTAGAAACAATCCAATTTTGTAATAGAAATCATGTTGTAATTATCTATGTTGTAATTGCTCTCTGATCTCTCTTTATTTAAATGAAAACAGAGATCAGAGATAGAGATGGAAAATTGAAGATTCAGAATTGGAAATTCAAGAATGATGATGGAATAAGATAGAATAGGAGGAAAAAGGCATTGTTGCATTACCATTGTAATTCTCAAAGCTTCAGTTGTTGTAATGATTTCACAGTTTGATGATTAATATATGATTTGGGAGTTGTTGTTCATTCTTCTCGTTTGAAGTAGCCCAACAGCATCTGCTGGCGGCTAAGTGCCCAGCCTCTGGTGGAGTACGCTGTTGTTGTCTTTTATCTTTTCGATTTCTGTCATGTGATGGTTTGATTTCCTTTTCATTTCCTTAAATTGATTTGTTCAGTAATCTTTTGTTTATGAACATTTCACAGAATTGCTTTGTTATACTTAAATCATAATTGGATTGTGTTAGTGACAAAATTATTAATTATAACGTGAAATGTCCTACTGTTAATTTTGATCTAATATTGCGCTATCTAATTAATACTGTGGTTCATTTAATTGCTGCTCATTTATAATTCAATGGTTGTTCAATTAAGTTACTATTCAATTATAATTGTGATTGTTGTTGCTTCAATAACTGCGATTAATGTTCATGCTGTTGGATTAAGGTTGCTGATTCAATTACATTTATAGTTGTTGTGTATTTCTAATTACTTAGTTTTGTTGTTCGGTTCTATTTAAGATTGCTGTTTAATTCTAGTATTTTAGCGTTGCTATTCCTTTCCCTTAATAAATCATTTCTGTTAGATGAAGCTTTGTTGTTCATTTCTGTTGATTCATTGCAAAGAGTTTTCTTTTAAAGAGTTTTCTTAGTTTACTTTCAATAGCAGCTTTAGTTCAATTTCGATTTCCTTTTAATTGCTTTAAAACAAGACTGTCAACTGTAGAGAACATCAGTTATTGCTTCATCGTTCCCAGATTGATTGTCTTGTTCCAGTTTGATTTCAATTGCATCAATCTCTCGAGGAATGAGTTATGCTATTGTATCCTCAATTGATGTTTGTTGAGTGAATAGTTGGATTTCAGAGCATTTGAGTTTATGTTGTTGTTAGATTTCTTTTTCAAGCATTCATTTACTTTTGGATTTTAAGCACTATACTGCAAAACATAACTCTTGAGTAAATAGCCGCCTCAGACTGAGCACACTTTTGAAATAAAAAAGTCGTCCATGGGTTGACAATTAATGTGAAGATAATTTGGAGTTAAAAAGACACATTTTTATCGCTCGACATTTTGGTGCCGTTGCCGGGAGAGTATAGCCATTTCTAAGGAGTAGTGTGCATCTGATGAGTGCTTGCTAGGAGAGAATTGGGTATTAAAAATGGAAGGTAATAACCTACGTATGGAGCATGTAAAAGCCCTGCTCCCCCGCCCGCTTTCCAGTAGGACTGTTAAAAAACTTAGAGTAGAAATAGATGTTTGAATTTCTGTGTGAATGACTAAAAAAAAAAATCGAAATTTTAAAAAATGAATCATATGATTTCACTCAAGTGGTGATGTAAGCACTACCCATTTCACTAACTAATTGACAAGAACATTTGAAGAAGGAGCTTCGAAGATCTTCTATTATGGTAAGTGTTAGCCTCCTGCTGCAGCAGGTTACTCATATTTCATGATTGACATTTTTGCAGGCCAAATATGTCATACTTTGCATGCTGCAATGATCCATATTTGCTAAACAATCACCAAGGAGAGAATGCTACTCAAAGTTCATCTAACTGCTTTCCAATTTTGAAGAGTCATTCCCGTTTTGTAGAATTTTCAGCTAAAGGGAGGTCCAAACAGCTTAATCTTGGTCTCCCTAGGTTTCAATTTCCTGTTTTAGAATATAGAGAATGAAAATATATCCAAACAGCTTAATCTTGGCAGATGCTTAGATAGGTAGAGAATCAAAGGAGCCCAACTGCTTAATCTGGGCCCTTGGAAGAAATAAGGGTAGTTCGTAGATAGGAAGGCATAAAAAGAAAAAATTGAAATGTTGGGTCTGCAAGTCTAAATGCACCCAAACCAGAAGAAGAAAAAATGTTAGGTAAGTAGGCTGGGTAAGTAGTTTTGAGGTTGCAGAATATTGATTTCTGTTCATTGCCATGTTTTAAAGTATCATCTCTATTCAGGTCACAGTCATCAGGCAGTTTTCATGTGAAGGAGCTCAAATCAGGCATAACTAACTTCCATTTCTTCCTCTTCCCCAAATCATTAACTAATTTCCCCAAAAAGAGGTCAAGATCTGTTTGATATCTCTTAGTTTCATCATTCTCCATGTCATTAGCCTGGGTGAAGATCTGCTTCTCTCAAAGAAGATCCATACTTTCTCTATAAGGTTCTATCTCCCCTTTGAAGCCTAAGATCTCTGAAACTTAGCGCTTTCTTGTCATCTCCATATTAACTACTGACATTATTATTTAACTCCCTATGTTTTCCCCATCTCCCTACTAAAACTATGTAGATAATCCCCTTATGTAAATATCCCATCCCCCTGGTTGAAATATAACCATAAGTACTTCTCTGGGAATTACTAAGTCACCTGGACTTTAGTAAGAGCCCTCCTTCTGCATAAATTTCCATTCCCAGGTGTTTGGACCGCTTCCAAAACACTAAGAAAACCCTTTCCAAATGCAAACCCCCCCCCCACACATTTTTCTTGGAAATTATTAATGTTTGTTTAATAAATTTCCACCGCGCAAAACACATTTAACCCATTTTCTAAAGTTCAAAACCCACAGCGCCGCGAAAAAATTAAACCTTTAACGCGCGTGCTCCTTTTCTAAACACCGCGCATCTTCCTTTCCCGCCCGCCATTGGATCGCCCCCCCAGATCCGACGGCCCTTGTTCACATCGGGCGCCCTATTGTGGTGGTAGGTTACCACCCGATGTCCGACGGTTTTACCGTCGTACACCTGGATAGGTGGCGGCCTCCCATTGCATCGGGCCGCCCCTGACAGAAACCACCTCCATACCAAAGGCGGTCCGATGCACAGGCAAAACCGCCCTCTACTCATGTAACAGGAGCGCCACCTCACCCTGCCACGTCGCCTCCACATCACCTCACAGAGCCTGCACTCGGCCCACGTCACCCTGCTACGTGTCTCTGCCATGTCACCCCACTGTACTGCCACGTCACCTTGATGACGTCAGCATGCTGATGTCATATCCGTACCAGAGGACCCTACTACTGATGTCAGCATACTGACATCATCCGCCGTACTGATGATGTCATGCTGACATCAGCAGCCAAAAAACCGAAAATTAGCGCAAGCGAAAAAGTCGAGCTTCAGAGCTCCGGAATGAAAAACGGAGGCTTCGCTACGGGAAATAGGCCATATTGGGGAATCTTTAGGGAATCTTTTGATTCCTTGGCCCTTTTTGCACCGAAAAAAGCTCGAAATTGCCCGATTTTGCCAAATTAAGCGAATTTGAAGACAAAAAGAGACCAGGAACAGAGATTAAAGAGTATCAGATCAAATTTGCAGACAGAAAGCATGTCAAAGAGTATCAGGAAGCGGAGAAGACCATCAATGTAGCGACAAAGTGTATCAGAGGAGATTTTATCAGGGCTCGAGGCAAATCCAACATTAAAACGAAAGCTCTAAAAGTCAAGAAGCAATTGAAGACGCATTGAAAGCTCACTAGCACAAATGACAGCACATTAAACTCACGGAAGATCAGTGGACCAGAACTCAATGCACAGTTATGACAGGACCACTGCACCAAGTCACACAGGACACCTCATCAACTCAACTTGATTCAGTTGCCTCTAGCGCAGCCCAAAGGACTTACTTGCATTTAATTCCAGTAACAATTAGGTTTTAGAAAAATCTTTTTCCGGCAGACCTGTTTAGGTCAATTGTAATAAATGACTTCAGATATTTTGCTTAGATATACCACCCTGGAAAATGGAGTAGGGGTTGGTTGGTTGGTTGATCAGTAGTTTAATCTTTGTTATTCTGATCTTTCTCTCAAGCAGAGACTCGCACTGTAACTGTGATGCTTTCTATAATCAAAGACTGCTGAAAGCATGGATTCTGAAACTGTCTGTTGTGTTTAATTGGCTGAGGAGTGATTGTGGAATTCTTGTGCTTCGACATGGTTCAATAAATGTTTCTTAACTCTGCTAGTTTTATTCATGTTTGTTTTATCATAAATCCGCCCTCTAAATTGCAGAAAAGAAGAATAGCTTAGGATTTGCTTAACTGCACCTTAGGCTCAATTTCTGCGATTTTTCATGTTTTCATCAGGAATCGTTATGAACATGCATACTTAAATGATTTTGTTTACGCTATTTCTTTCACTTATGAATGATAATTTAGGAATTCTTAACTGCTCCTAGATAACCATTCTTTCACTTCTCCTCCCTGTCAGTTCTGATGAAAGATTCTTAATTTCCTTTCATCCCTGACCATCATTCCATCCTTCAGCAAATTGATCATTAACTCATGTGTGGCTATCTCACTCCACAAGCCTCTTGTGGCCAAGAAAACGCACCAGCAAGCCTTAATCCATGACTCCATGCCCAATGGTTTGAAACTTATCACACTTTACCTTGCCTCTCTGCTTGGAATTTCTACCTGGCATACACCTTCCATCCCAACAAAACAACAAAACCCCTGTACCCAACAACTAGCCTAAAATCACCATCGACAAGGTTAAATCATTAAGAGAGAGCCCTCTCTGATTGCAGGTGGGCTAGAATCTGCAATCCAAAGATTGGTTTGTGGTTACCTCTGCCGTATCCCTACAGGAGCTTAGGGAAAACCTGAGTGATAACAGTAAGAAATGGCTCACATTTCTACTTTTCAATTTCCTGCTCAACTAATTCCACACCATCACCACAATAAACCAGTACAACATGCTTACAATATTGAACTACAAAATTTAAGGGAAGATGGCTTCTTATACCCTAATTTTTATCAACTTATATTTTTCAAATTTGGGTATGTACATAATAGAGGCCCCTATTTCTAAAATGGTTCCACTAAAAATACTCTTATACATAAACATATTTGATTCTCAAAGAAGAGTAGGATAGTGGAGAAAATAAAATAAATAAAGACATAAATAAATACATTTTGTTTTTATGTAAAACTAGTTATTTTTTTGTTGTTGCAACACGCTATCGAAATAAACATCAGTGATAAATGTTTTAATTCATTTATGTATGTAGATGATTTATAATAGAAATAATAGTTCTACAAACACTCATTTTCATTTTTATTACCAATTTGAAAAAATGTTTGAATATCATTTTTTTGGCTTGCAGGCTTGATGAAATTTCTATAAAAACAGTCGGAACAGTCATGTTTTGAGGGACCAAAAGGAAATATTTTTAAAACTTGTTTCTATCCTAAGTAGCCATTTATTTCTACTTTCCAACCCAATTTGAATCACTCAATTTTGATTTGAAACGAAAAAGTTAGAACCAAAACATTGACAGGGTGTCTAGCGGGCAGCTCAGGAACAGAGTTGGGACAGTCAATTTTTGGATACCTAAATGACCATATTTTCAAAACATATTTCTATGGTAGATTCCTCTATGAATATAGTTTACAAGGAAATTGGAATCTCTCATTTTCGATATCGTATGGGGAAGTTATGATCAAAATACTGACTGTCTATCGTAAATCAGCACTCTTAAAACTCTGTTTTTCCAGCTGTTCCTTAGAGTATTTGACCTATCAATTCTTCTTGTCTTAAAAAAATGTTTCTATTGGAGATAAATAAATGAATCTAATTTCATTTCCAATTTGAATTATTCGAATACGACATAAAACAAAGAATATATGCTTAAAACATTCATTGTTGTTCTAAGTGGGGTAATCGAAAATAACTCTGTTATGCAGGTTGTTCTAACTAAAATTGGCATATCATATCATTGAATTTTTAAAACATGTTTGTATTGGAGATATACCTTTGAATTAACTCTCATCTGGCTTTGGAATCACTCAATTTGGCCGAAAAACAAAGAAGTGATTAAAACACTGCTGGTTAGTATGGTCGACCACTGCTCTCCCGCAGGTGACAAATAAATTTTACTTTGTTATTTTCTCAATGGATTTGTTATATAGAGTAACTACTTGTTGTTTTTTTGCATAATTCTTGGATTAGAGGAGCCCGATCACCTCTCTTTTTCCATGATTTAATGTTTTATTGCAGGTAGACACTCGTTTTTTTGCAGGTCCTAGGAGAAAAAGAATGTCAATTTATGGACGAGTGATTCTTGAAAGAAATTTTAAATAAAACAAAGGAATTTCATCCAACTCATTACCTAATGGATTCATAATAGAAGAAATGAAAAATTGATTTCCATTTGAAGATTCATGTCATGTCTTTGCTGCCAAAACATTTTTCGAAGAAATCATTTTTTTGACATAACATCATAGCTGTTGTAACCTAATTTATTTATTTACATATTGTTTTTAAATAAAATGTTGTTTCTTTTCTGATCTCTTTTATATTTTGTGTTTCAGGTATTGCTTCATTCACACTGTAACCCATCCTCAGTGTCAATACAGTGAACAACTAATTCATTCTTTGCATGCTTGCATTTTATGCTTGTGCATTTTGCTGTTCCTTTTCTGAAAGGACAACATTTGTGTGCACTTTTGTCATTTCTGCTATTCCTTTTTCAAAGGGACAACATTTTTGTTTTGTTGTTCATTTTTCAAAAGAAAAAAACTTTTTGTGTCAGCTGTTCCTTTTCCACGGTTCATTTTGCTATTCCTTTTTCACGTTTTGTTGTTCTTTTTCGAAATGGAACAACACTTCTGCACTTTCATTTTTTGTTGTTCCTTTTCGAAATGGAACAACACTTCTGCACTTTCACGTTTTGTTGTTCCTTTTCGAATGGAACAGCACTTTTGCACTTTCACGTTTTACTGTTCCTTTTCGAATGGAACAACACTTTTGCACTTTCACTTTTTTCTATTCCTTTTCGAAATGGAACACTTCTGCACTTTCAATTTTTGTTGTTCCTTTTCAAATAGAACAGCATTTCTGCACTTTCACGTTTTACTGTTCCTTTTCGAATGGAACAACACTTCTGCACTTTCACTTTTTGTTGTTCATTTTCGAAATAAAACAACACTTCTACACTTTCACGTTTTGGTGTTCCTTTTCGAAATGGAACAGCACTTCTGAAAGTAAATGGAACAGCACTTCTGCACTTTCACATTTCGTTGTTCCTTTTTGAATGGAACAACACTTCTACACTTTCATGTTTCGTTGTTCCTTTTCGAATGGAACAACACTTTTGCACTTTCACGTTTTGTTGTTCCTTTTTGAATGGAACAGTAATTCTACACTTTCACGTTTTGTTGTTCCTTTTCAAATGGAACAGCACTTCTACACTTTCACATTTTTATTGTTCTTTTCCGAAGGAACAACACTTTCATATTTTTGCTGTTCCTTTTCAAAGGAACATCATTTTCGCATTTCTTGTTGTTTTCCTTAGGGAACAACACTTCTTCACGTGCATTTTTTTCCCTGTTCCCTACACAGAACAACATTTTTTCATGTATATTTTTGCTTTTTGGTATGCATTTCCTTCGTTGTTTCCTACACGAAACAACATTTTTTTGAGTGTTTTTGTTGTTCCTTCAAATAAACAACACTTTGCGAGTATTTTCGAGAGAAACCTTTCCTTCCTCTTGTGGGATTATTCTTAGTTCATCTCAACCACATTTTATTGATTCCCTTTTATGGCATGAAGTACACTATTTTTATGAAGACAAGAATTATGGATTCTATTGAAGCGAGTTAATATTATTCACGCTATGATATTTATCATGACAACTCCTTGATGATAGATTCTTTTCAAAAGGGACAATTATTTATATACTACTTTACTGCATTGTTTTCTGTTGAACATGATGTTGATTGATCATCTTAATACCATGTTGGTTCTATCCTTCCTGGTTATAATCTTTTCTGTCTATAATAAATGAGATTATGGGTATATTTTTTTTTCTATTGACATGTTCAACTTCTTCAACCATCCCTACTCTTATGGAGTACTGAGCCTCCCTCTTTTTATCATAAAAATGTGTAATAACAACAAAATTTTGTTCGCAAATGGAGTATAGGGGGTCTCATTGCGAGCCAACCTACCATGTTCATAAGACTGTAACAAAGTGACATTCTCATTATAGCCACCACACCAGGGTTATGATCCATTGGATAGCCAAATTATCCTTGTAACAGAAGGTCTCATCACGAGCCGGCCTGATCACTTTTGCTACATCCAAGTGAATGGCAGTGTGGTTATCTCGTTACCACGCTAGCACACTGATCTCTTCTGTAGAACAGCACTGTAACCCTCCATTTATAAATTGGGAATCCTGGCTCATATGGGTTAAAAAAAACCTTGTCGAGGCTATGGACGCCTGCTGGCAGCAGAGGCTCTACTTATTGTATTGAAGTTATATTTTATCGTCAATTGTTACTATAATACCCTTTTCTTATTCTTTCTTTTTATCAGAGAAGTTATTTCCTTAATTTTTTCCCTATATTGAACCTTTACGCATGAGAAATTATTTTTTGATCAATCACATCATTTTTCAGCTAGAATACCGTCGGTAAAGCATATTTTTGGCATATTGTCGTCCTTTTTCTGTTTTGCATAACTTATCATCAATCCAAAGCATCCTATCTTTTATTCATAACTATATTTACACACTCTGCTCCCATTATAACCATAACTCTCGCCGTCCTATAATTGATATGTGTACTCTGCTTCATTTACTGTTGTATTGTTCACTCCCTTGCCTTGTCGTCAACATAACACCTTTCATATGCTTTATAGTCATGGAATTCATTTTCCAATTGGAGGGGGAATGTATGCATTATGGGATTGCATACAATATGATTACTGCACTCTGCCATAACTTGTTGATTTGACAAAATATTAGTATTGCATATATACATAAGTTTTTCTGATTGAAATTTTTGCATGCATCTTAATCTGTTGCTATTCAAAACTAACACTATGGATTCAAGTACATTGTATGCAAAATAGTGATTTGTTTACAAGAAAACAACAAGTATAGGAAAACTCTATTCGCTGCATAACCACACTATTGCAACTAATAAAAGAGACTCGAGCAACTCGTGAACATGAACAATTCTTCAGACATGATGTGCTTGCCTGAATTACACCTTTCGCATCAATTTCAACACGAACTCAACCTACATCAGATTCAACAAATGCCAATCCATATAAATCATTATGGAGATAAAACTTGAGGTAAAATAGCATAATTTTCTGATTTATTACGAATTTAGGAGAATTTAATGAAAATCCATTTGAGCATTATTTATCATCATTCATTCCACATCTTTACCACTTTCCATATTTTTCAGCGGCATATCCTCTTTTAGTTTAGGGGAGTGTTGCTCTTATTCATTTCTTTCTTATAACCATGTCATTCATATTCTTTATCATCCATTGTTATTCTTATTCATTCTCAACACCTCCCTTATTCCATGTTGTTTTACACCCGGCATAGAATTCAACAAATGGTAGCAACCACCTCAATTTTTTTCTAGCATCGCATGAAGGCATGCTAATTTTTCAGAGAGGAGAAGAAATTGCTACGCATGATGGATGTTTTCTATTTTCTTTCTCATTTAAGGCATATAATTTCATTGCAGAAATTGATTTCCATAATATTTTTAAAACTATGAACTCAATTCTTGTGATTTCTGGAAAACACAGACATATTATTAAAATACACATACCTAGATAATTTCAAGATAAATCGATTCATAAAATTTCGAAAATTATGCACTCTCACCTACAACCATTTTGTTTATATCTCATGATCCGTGCATCAAAATGATCTGATTTTTGGATCATATAGGCATTCATACATTACAATTTTACTTGCAACATTTCAACAAAAGATGGTTTGTAGTTTTTGGGAAAATGGTTAATGAAGTTTGTTGTCACTTATATCATATTTTGCTGCAAATTCATTGTTATGCCTTCATCAAGATTGCTAAAATTGAATATTCATTAATTAAGGAAGAATTCATTTGTTCTATCCATTTCATGAACTGTGGTGAACAAAATTTTTATTGTTTGGTTAACACATGGGTTTTGTCTTTGGGTTGCATGAGGACATGTAATATATTCGGTATAGGGGTATGTTGGGCCGTGAATACGACCGCTTTTTAAACACTTATTTTATCTATTTTTACTCTTCTTTATCATGTCATTTATTATAATTTATTATATAAATCCATTTTATAATGATTTATGCTCTTATGGATGAATATTATTTACTCTCCTTTATTTCTAATAAATTGATGATTATGCATGATTTTATCAATGATAGTTTTAATAAATTTGTTATAACATCATTCACCATTTTTAGCCTCCAATACAATTTCCAGATTGAAGATTTGATCATTAAATATTCCAACTCAGAAATTCATTGAAATAAGAAGTGACAGTTTTGCGGTTGATATTATGGGCAAATGAAGAAGAATCTGGAAAATCCGGAACATGGGTTTTGTCCAGAACAGACCCAATTAATTCTTTTAAAGATTGGTTTGTCCAAATTTGGCTTGTATTGAGAGAAACGCAGGGTTCTTTGAGCACAATTTTCTCAGATTTGTTGTGTGGCCGTTTTAAAAATCTCAGCTGCAAAGCCAAATTCGCCTTGCTCTTGTTGAAATACGGATGGAAATATATTTTCTTGTTGATCAAGTGGTTAGAAACAATCCAATTTTGTAATAGAAATCATGTTGTAACTACTCTTTGATCTCTCTCTATCTAAATGAAAACAGAGATCAGAGATAGAGATGGAGAATTTGAGGATTCAGAATTGGAAATTCAAGAATGATAATGGAATATGATAGAATAAGAGGAAAAAGGGATTGTTGCATTACCCTTGTAATTTTCAAAGCTTCAATTGTTGTAATGATTTCACAGTTTGATGATTAATATATGATTTGGGAGTTGTTGTTCATTCTTCTCGTCTGAAGTAGCCCAACAACATCCGCTGGCGGCTAAGGGCCCAGCCTCTGGTGGAGTACGCTGCTGCTGTCTTTTATCTTTCTAATTTCTGCCGTGTTATGGTTTGATTTCCTTTTCATTTCCTTAAATTGTTTTGTTCAGTAACCTTTTGTTTATGAACATTTCGCAGAATTGCTTTGTTATACTGAAATCATAATTGGATTGCGTTAGTGACAAAATTATTAATTATAACTTGAAATGTCCTGTTGTTAATTATGATCTAATACTACGCTATCCAATTAACACTGTGATTCATTTAATTGCTGCTCATTTATAATTGCAATGATTGTTCAATTAAGTTACTATTCAATTATAACTGTGATTGATGTTGCTTCAATAACTACGATTAATGTTCATGCTGTTGGATTAAAGTTGTTGATTCAATTACATTTATAGTTGCTGCGTATTTCTAATTACTTAGTTTTGCTGTTTGGTTCCATTTAAGATCGTTGTTTAATTCTAGTATTTTAGCGTTGCTATTCATTTCCATTAATAAATCATTTCTGTTAGATGAAGCTTTGTTGTTCATTTATGTTGATTCGTTGCAAAGAGTTTGCTTTTAAGGAGTTTTCCTAGTTTACTTTCAATAGCAGCTTTAGTTCAATTTCCATTTCCATTTAATTGCTTTAAAACAGAACTGTCAATTGTAGAGAACATCAGTGATTGCTTCATCATTTTCAGATTGATTGTCTTGTTCCAGTTTGATTTCAATTGCATCAATCTCTCGAAGAATGAGTTATTGCTATTGTATCCTCAATTAATGTTTGCTGAGTGAAAAGTTGGATTTCAGAGCATTTGAGTTTATGTTGCTGTTAGATTTCTTTTTCAAGCATTCATTTACTTTTGGATTTTAAGCACTATACTGCAAAACATTACTCTTGAGTAAATAGCCGCCTCAGACTGAGTACACTCTTGAAATAAAAAGTCGTCCCTGGGTTGACAATTAATGTGAAGATAATTAGGAGTTAAAAAGGCACATTTTTATCGCTCGACATTTTGGCGCCGTTGCCAGGGAGAGTGTAGCCATTTCTAAGGAGTAGTGTGCATCTAATGAGTGCCTGCTATGAGAGAATTGGGTATTAAAAATGGAAGGTAAGAACCTACGTACGGAGCATGTAAAAGTCCTGCTCCCCCGACCGCTTTCCAACAGGACTATTAAAAAACTTAGAGTAGAAATAGATGTTTGAATTTCTGTGTGAATGATAAAAAAAAAATAGAAATTTTGAAAAATGAATCATATGATTTCACTCAAGTGGTGATGTAAGCATTACCCATTTCATTAACTAATTGACAAGAACATTTGAAGAAGGAGCTTCGAAGAAACACATGAAGAACATCTTCTATTATGGTAAGAAATGGTTCACATTTCTACTTTTGAATTTCCTACTCAACTAATTCCACACCCTCACCACAATAAACCAGTGCAACATACTTACAAAGTTAAACTGTAAAGTTTAAGGGAAGATGGTTTCTCATACCCTAATTTTTATCAACTTGTATTTTTCAAATTTGGGTATGTACATACTAGAGGCCCCTATTTCTAAAATGGTTCCACTGAAAATGCTTTTATACTTAAACATATTCGATTCTCAAAGAAGAGTAGGATAGTGGAGAAAATAAAATAAATAAAGACATAAATAAATACGTTTTGTTTTTATGTAAAACTACTTGTTTTTTTGTTGTTGCAACACGCTATCGAAATCAACTTCGGTGATAAATGTTTCAATTCATTTGTGTATGTAGATAATTTATAATAGAGAAAATAGTTCTACAAACATTCATTTTCATTTTTATCACCAATTTGAAAAAAAGTTGAATATCATTTTTTTGGCTTGCAGACTTGATGAAATTTCTGGAAAAACAGTCGAGACAGTCATGTTTTGAGCGACCAAAAGGGAATATTTTTAAAACATGTTTCTATCCTAAGTATTCCTCGATGTCTACTTTCCAACCCAATTTGAATCACTCAATTTCAATTTGAAACGAAAACGTTAGAACCAAAACATTGACAAGGTGTCTAGCAGGCAGCTCAGGAATAGAGTTGGGACAATCAGTTTTTGGAGACCTAAATGACCATATTTTCAAAACATATTTCTATGGTAGATTCCCCTATGAATCTAGTTTACAAGGCAATTGGAATCACTCATTTTCGATATCATATGGTGAAGTTATGATCAAAATACTGACTATCTATCGTAAATCAACATTCTTAAAACTCTGTTTTTCCAGCTGTTCCTTAGAGTATTTGACCTATCAATTCTTCTTTTCTTCAAAACTTGTTTCTATGGAATATAAATAAATGAATCTACTTTCATTTCCAATTTGAATCATTCGAATCCGACATCAAACAAAAAATATATACTTAAAACATTCATTGTTGTTCTAAGTGGGGTAATCGAAAATAACTTTGTTATGCAGGTTGTTCTAACTAAAATTGACATATCATATCATTGAATTTTTAAAACCTGTTTGTATTGGAGATATACATTTTAATTAACTCTCATCTGACTTTGGAATCACTCAATCTGGACGAAAAACAAAGAAGTTGTGATTAAAACACTGCTGGTTAGTATGGTCGACCACTGCTCTCCCGCAGGTGACAAATAAATTTTACTTTGTTATTTTCTCAATGGATTTGTTATATAGAATAACTACTTGTTGTTTTTTTGTATAATTCTTGGATTAGAGGAGCCCGATCACCTCTCTTTTTCCATGATTTAATGTTTTAATGCAGGTAGACACTCGTTTTTTTGCAGGTCCTAGAAGCAAAAGAATATCAATTTATGGACGAGTAATTCTTGAAAGAAATTTTAAATAAAACAAAGGAATTTCATCCAACTCATTACCCAACTGATTCATAATAGAAGAAATGAAAAATTGATTTCTATTTGAAGATTCATGTCATGTCTTTGCTGCCAAAACATTTTTCAAAGAGATCATTTTTTTGACATAACATCATAGCTGTTGTAACTTAATTTATTTATTTACATACTATTTTTAAATAAAATGTTGTTTCTTTTTTTATCTCTTATATTTTTTGTTTCAGGTGTTGTTTCATTCAAACTGTAACCCATCCTCAGCATCAATACATTGAACAGTGAATTCATTCTTTGCGTGCTTGCATTTTAAGCTTGTGCATTTTGTTGTTCCTTTTCTGAAAGGACAGCATTTGTGTGCACTTTTGTCGTTTCTATTGTTCCTTTTTCAAATGGACAGCATTTTTGTCTTATTGTTCATTTTTTAAAAGAACAACACCTTTTGTGTCAGCTGTTCCTTTTCCACGGTTCATTTTGCTATTCCTTTTTCACGTTTTGTTGTTCCTTTTCGAAATGGAACAACACTTCTGCACTTTCACTTTTTGATGTTCCTTTTCGAAATGGAACAACATTTCTGTACTTTCATGTTTTGTTATTCATTTTCGAATGGAACAGCACTTCTATACTTTCACGTTTTACTGTTCATTTTCAAATAGAACAACACTTCTTCACTTTCACTTTTTGTTGTTCCTTTTCGAAATAGAACAACACTTCTGCACTTTCAATTTTTGTTGTTCCTTTTCAAATGGAACAACACTTATGCACTTTCACGTTTTACTGTTCATTTTCGAATGGAACAACACTTCTGCACTTTCACTTTTTGTTGTTCCTTTTCGAAATGGAACAGCACTTCTGCACTTTCACGTTTTGTTGTTCCTTTTCGAAATGGGACAACACTTTTGCACTTTCACGTTTTGCTGTTCCTTTTCGAATGGAACAACACTTCTACATTTTCACGTTTTGCTATTACTTTTCGAATGGAACAACACTTTTGCACTTTCACATTTTGTTGTTCTTTTTCGAATGGAACAGTACTTCTGCACTTTCACGTTTTGCTGTTCCTTTTCGAATGGAACAACACTTCTGCACTTTTACATTTTTGTTGTTCTTTTTCCGAAGGAACAACACTTTCACATTTTTGTTGTTCATTTTCAAAGGAACATCATTTTCGCATTTCTTGTTGTTTTTCTTAGGGAACAACACTTCTTCGCATGCATTTTTTTCCTTGTTCCCTACACGGAACAACATTTTTTCATGTGTATTTTTGCTTTTTGATGTGCATTTCCTTCGTTGTTCCCTACACTAAACAACACTTTTTTTTAAGTGTTTTTGCTATTCCTTCAAAGAAACAACACTTTGTGAGTATTTTCAAGAGCAACCCTTCCTTCCTCTTGTGAGATTATTCCTAGTTCATCTCAACCACATTTTATTGATTCCCTTTTATGGCATGATGTACCCTATTTTTATAAGAACAAGAATTATGGATTCTATTGAAGCGAGTTAATATCATTCACGTTATGATCTTTAACATGACAACTCCTTGATGATAGATTCTTTTCAAAAGGGACACAATTATTTATATACTACTTTATTGCATTGTTTTCTGTTGAACATGATGTTGATTGATCATCTTAATACCATGCTGGTTCCACCCTTCCTGGTTATAATCTTTTCTGTCTATAATAAATAAGATTATGAGTATATTTTTTTTTTCTATTGACATGTTCAACTTATTCCACCATCCCTACTCTTAAGGAGTACTGAGTCTCCCTCTTTTTATCATAAAAATGTGTAATAACAACAAAATTTTATTTGCAGATGGAGGAGGGGGGGTCTCATTATGAGCCAACCTACCATGTTCATAAGGTTGTAACAAAGTGACATTCCCATTATGGCCACTACATCAGCGTCATGATCCATTAGATAGCAAAATTATCCTTGGAACATGAGGTCTCATCACGAGCCGGCCTGATCACGTTTGCTACATCCCAATGAATGGCAGTGTGGTTATCTGGTTACCACGCTAGCACATTGATCTCTTCTGTAGAACAGCACTATAACTCTCCATTTATAAATTGAGGATCCTGGCTCATATGGGTTAAAAAGCAACCCTGCCGAGGCTATGGATGCCTACTGGCAGCAGAGACTCTGCTTATGGCATTGAAGTTATATTTTATCGTCAATTATTACTATAATACCCTTTTCTTATTCTTTCTTTCTACCAGAGAAGTTATTTCCTTAATTTTTTTCCTATATTGAACCTTTACGCATGAGAAATTATTTTCTGATCAATCACATCATTTTTCACCTAGAATACCGTCAGTAAAGCATATTTTTGGCATATTGTTGTCATTTTTCTTTTTTGCATAACTTATCATCAATCCAAAGCGTCCTATTTTTTATTCATAACTATCTTTACACACTCTGCTCCCATTATAACCATAACTCTCACCGTCCTATCATTGATATGTGTACTCTGCTTCATTTATTGTTGTATTGTTCATTCCCTTGCCTTGCCATCAACATAACACCTTTCATATGGTTTATGGTAATGGAATTCCTTTTCCAATTGGAGGGGGAATGTATGCATTATGGGATTGCATGCGATATGATTATTGCACTCTGCCATAACTTGCTGATTTGACAAAATATTAGTATTGCATGTATACATAAGTTTTTCTGATTGAAATTTTTGCATGCATCTTAATCTGTTGCTATTCAAAACTAACACTATGGATTCAAGCACATTGTATGCAAAATAATGATTTGTTTACAAGAAAATAACAAGTATGGGAAAACTCTATTCGCCGCATGACCACACTACTGCAACTAATAAAAGAGACTTGAGCAACTCGTGAACATGAACAATTCTTCAGACATGATGTGCTTGCCTGAATTCCACCTTTCGCATCAATTTCAACACCAACTTTGCCTACATCAGCTTCAACAAATGCCAATCCATATAAGTCATTCTGGAGGTAAAACTTGAGGTAAAATAGCATAATTTTCTAATTTATTATAAATTTAGGAGAATTTAATGAAAATCCATTTTGAGCATTATTTATCATCCTTCATTCCACATCTTTACCACTTTCCATATTTTTCAACGGCATATCCTCTTTCAGTTAGGGGAGTGTTGCTTTCATTCATTTCTTTCCTATAATGATATCATTCATATTCTTTATCATCCATTGCTATTCTTATTCATTCTCAACACCTCCCTTATTCCATGTTGTTTTACACCCGACATAGAATTCAACAGATGGTAGCAACCACCTCAATTATTTTCTAGCATCGCATGAGGGCATGCTAATTTTTCAGAGAGGGGGAGGAATTGCTACGCATAATGGATTTTTTCTATTTTCTTTCTCATTTAAGGCATACAATTTCATTGCAGAAACTGATTTCCATAATATTTTTAAAGCTATGAACTCAATTTTTGTGATCTCTGGAAAACACAGACATATTATTAAAATACACATACCCAGATAATTTCAAGATAAATCGGTTCATAAAATTTCGAAAATCATGCACTCTCACCTACAGCCATTTTGTTTATATCTCATGATCTGTGCATCAAAACGATCTGATTTTTGGATCATATAAGCATTCATATATTACAAATTTATTTGCAATCTTTCAACAAAATCTGGTTTGTAGCTTTTGGGAAAATGGTTAATGAAGGTTTTTGTCACTCATATCATATTTTACTACAAGTTCATTGTTATGCCTTCATCAAGATTGCTAAAATTGAATATCCATTAATTAAGGAAGAATTCATTTGTTCTATCCATTTCATGAGCTGGGGTGAACAAATTTTTTATTGCTTGGTTAACGCATGGGTTTTGTCTTTGGGTTGCATGATGACATGCAATATATTCGGTGTAGGGGTATGTTGGGCAGTGAATACGACCGATTTTTAAACACTTATTTTATCCATTTTTACTCTTCTTTATCATGTCATTTATTATAATTTATTATATAAATCCATTTATAATGATTTATGCTCTTATGGATGAATATTATTTATTCTCTTTTATTTCTAATAAATTGATGATTATGCATAATTTTATCAATAATAGTTGTAATAAATTGGTTGTAACATTATTCACCATTTTTAACCTCCAATACAATTTCCAGATTGAAGATTTGATCATTAAATATTCCAACTCAGAAATTCGTTGGAATAAGAAGTGACAGTTTTGCGATTGAGGTTATGGGCAAATGAAGAAGAATCTGGAAAATCTGGAACATGGGTTTTGTCTAGAACGGACCCAATTAACTTCCAGATAGAATGGTTTGCCCAAATTTGGCATGTATTGAGAGAAACGCAGGGTTCTTTGAGCACAATTTTCTCATATTTGTTGTGTGGCCGTTTTCCAAATCTCAGCTGCAAAGCCAAATTTGTCTTGCTCTTGTTGAAATATGGATGGAAATATATTTTCTTGCTGATCAATTGGTTAGAAACAATTCAATTTTGTAATAGAAATCTTGTTGTAATTATCTATGCTGTAACTGCTCTCCGATCTCTCTCTATTTAAATGAAAACAGAGATCGGAGATAGAGATGGAGAATTGAGGATTCAGAATTGGAAATTCAAGAATGATGATGGAATATGATAGAATAGGAGAAAAAATGGATTGTTGTATTACCATTGTAATTCTCAAAGCTTCAGTTGTTGTAATGATTTCATAGTTTGATTATTAATATATGATTTGGGAGTTGTTGTTCATTCTTCTCGTCTGAAGTAGCTCAGCAGCATCTGCTGGCGGCTAAGGGCCCAGCCTCTGGTGGAGTACGTTGCTGATGTCTTTTACCTTTCCAATTTTTGTCGTGTGATGGTTTGATTTCCTTTTCATTTCCTTAAATTATTTTGTTTAGTAACCTTTTGTTTATGAACATTTCGCAGAATTGTTCTGTTATACTGAAATCATAATTGGATTGCGTTAGTGACAAAATTATTAATTATAACTTGAAATGTCTTGCTGTTAATTATGATCTAATACTACGCTATCTAATTAACACTGTGGTTCATTTAATTGCTGCTCATTTATAATTGCAATGGTTGTTCAATTAAGTTACTATTCAATTATAACTGTGATTGATGTTGCTTCAATAACTGCGATTAATGTTCATGTTGTTGGATTAAGGTTGTTGATTTAATTACATTTATAGTTGCTGCATATTTCTAATTACTTAGTTTTGTTGTTCGGTTCCATTTAAGGTTGCTGTTTAATTCTAGTATTTTAGCGTTGCTATTCCTTTCCCTTAATAAATCATTTCTGTTAGATGAAGCTTTGTTGTTCATTTTTGTTGATTCATTGCAAAGAGTTTGCTTTTAAGGAGTTTTCCTAGTTTACTTTCAATAGCAGCTTTAGTTCAATTTCGATTTCCTTTTAATTGCTTTAAAACAGGATTGTCAACTGTAGAGAACATCAGTTATTGCTTCATCGTTCCCAGATTGATTGTCTTGTTCCAATTTGATTTCAATTGCATCAATCTCTCGAGGAATGAGTTATTGCTATTGTTTCCTCAATTGATGTTTGATGAGTGAATAGTTGGATTTCAGAGCATTTGAGTTTATGTTGTTGTTAGATTTCTTTTTCAAGCATTCATTTACTTTTGGATTTTAAGCACTATACTGCGAAACATTACTCTTGAGTAAATAGCCACCTCAGACTGAGTACACTCTTGAAATAAAAAGTCATCCCTGGGTTGACAATTAATGTGAAGATAATTAGGAGTTAAAAAGACACATTTTTATCGCTCGACACCTTTGTGGTTAATTCCTTTAGATGCAAGTGATACTCGAAGACTTAACTCTCTTCAGATCTCCCTTAACCAAATCATATGCCCACTTGGCTCGAACTCTCCCTAAATTGGGAGTCTTTGGTTGAGTGGTTGCCTCTACGTGCCCTAGGCTTTGCTCCTCATAATCCTGCTTGTCATCCCAATTTCCAAATAGATTAAACTCAAACTTAGATATTGGTTGAGTCTCCTTCTTAATAGCTCTATCGTGCTCTCGCTCAACCGCCACTTTTCTACTCTGAGCTCTCCTTGCCTTGTTGCTCAAGGTTACACCTATTTCTACCTAGAACCTATAGATATTCTTCTCCCTTACACCTATATGCTTCTTACATCCAGAAGCTAAGTGTTGGAGCTAAGCCTTACCTCTACTAAAGATGACAACATAACCCTTGTCCTCAAGGGTAGCTACCAAACAAAAATTTTGCTTTAATCTTGGAAAATAAAGGGCATCTCTAAGATGAAGAGGATTACCTGACTCCCTCTAAAACTTGACAATACCAACTCCTCTAGTTGCATATTGACCGTCATCTCCTAGCTCAAATTGAAACAGCATGTCCTTCTCGTTCAGGTGGTTGAAATTCTTCTTGTTCCTGGTCATGTGGAAGTATGCTCCTTGCACACATCTAGCATGTACTTTTCCTCCTATACTAATGATCACTATAAATTTTTCTACTTCAAAATGATTTCATCTCCACTATAAATCTCTCTTGGCTGCTCCAAGAAGGCTGAACATAGGCTACTCAAACTACCCACAATCTTCTCTCTTGAGTTGCCACCAATTGTTGCTCAAATAGATTGTAGAACTGTTAGCTTCCTGTTGCAGCAGGTTATTCATTTTTCATGATTGGCATTTCACAGGCCAAATATGTCGTACTTTGCTTGCTGCAATGCTCCATATTTTCTTAACAGTCTCCAAGTGAAGAAGGCTACTTCAAGTTCATTCAATTGCCTTCAAATTTTGTAAAGTTATCCTGGCATCACCATTTTTTTTAGTTAAAGGGAGGTCCAAACAGTTTAATCTTGGTCTCCCTAGGTTTAAATTTCTTGTTTTAGAATATAGAGATTGTAAATCTGTCCAAACAGTTTAATCTTGG